>CAUYLG010047763.1:0-55172 GCA_963573385.1 Cacajao melanocephalus | reverse complement strand
CATGCCATCTCTGGCAGTCTCAGCCGTGCCCTGGTGACCCAGGCCCTGCCCATGCCATCTCTGGCAGTCTCAGCCGTGCCCTGGTGACCCAGGCCCTGCCCATGCCATCTCTGGCAGTCTCAGCCGTGCCCTGGTGCATGCAGGCTCCCTGGTGGCCACGGCCCCTCTCTCTTCCTAAATGCATGGGCATCTTAAATGCATGGTGCCCTCAGCAGCTGGCACACCTGATCTCTGGCGGGCAGCCCCAGCTCATCAGCCACCCTCCCTTCTGTGCCTGCATCTGCACCTGGGAGGGGCCTGCCCACAACCAAATGAGCACACAGGGCATCTTGTTTGGCCGGAAAGTGATGCCTGGGACAGGACGCTGCCTTCTCCCCGGCGCTGCTCCCGTCCTCACCTCGCCCTCTGACCAGCGCCCCTCTGTTCTTAGCACACACTGCCCTGTGTTTCTGTCCCGGATTGTGCGGCTGCCCAGCCCCCTGGCAGCAGGCCCTGGATGGGCTGGCTGGGCTCCAGGAAGCTCTGGGTGCTCCGGGCATCGGTGTCCAGGTGCGATTGCCCGAAAGCCTTTTGCCACAATTAGGAGCTCCTTGAAAATGGGGCCAGGACGGGCCAGCAGGAGCCCAGGAGGCTCCAGGGACGAAGCTTCCTGCCACCCAGGGGCAGGGGGAGACAAATCCCCCTAAAGATGAGCCAGGTGGGGCAGCGCCTCAGTAACGCTGATCCTGCTCGTCAGCTCGTCATTGAAAGAGAATTAAATGGAACTCGATGCACTCACGCACTGCCACGGGTGCTGACTGTGGCCTCCACAGAAGCCTCTGGAGTACAGGAACGCGGGAGGGCAGGGAGGACGGGTATCCCACCAGAGGAGCCACAGCTGGGGAGTGCGACGGTGGACGTGGGCCCCACCCTTCTGCTGCCAGAGCGGCCCTGTCTGCCCCTCGCCCGGTGCCTCTGTCTCCCTCTTCCTTCTGTCTGCCTGCACACGCCTGTAGAGGAACCCACGCACCTGAGTCTCTCTCCTTTAGGAGCTGGATGAGCCTTGCGCAGAGGCCCAGTGCCTGTTCCTCCTGGCACAGCTGGCCAACAGGGAGAAGAACTACGGACAGGCCAAGAGAATGATCGCACAGGCCCAGCACCTGGGCGGAAACGAGGAGTTCTGGTACAATTCCACGCTGACCCTGGCAGAGACACTCTTGTCCGTGGAACACTCAGGACGAGAAGCTACGGTGAGAGGCCTGGGGACCTGGGGCCACGTGTCAGGTGCTGGGCAAGGTACTTGGTGGAGGGGAGGGGCGTTTGTGGAGCTCTGCCGGGCAGACTGCTGACAACACACCCGTATCCACCCACCCGTCCTCAGGTGTGCCACATATTTCAGAAGCTCATCAGTGCCCTCAAGATTCTCAAGAAAGAAAGACCAAACCGAATGCCGTTGTTGGAATTCATGATCACAGACCTGGAAGCCAGGTAATGTTTTGTGAGAAACACTTTGTTCACGTGAACACTGTGGTTTCCTCTTTTCCAATTGTGGTGTTTGTGCCATATGCCAAGCCTGTGTGAGTTCAGAGACCCACGTAACGGGGCCACATGCTCACAGAGACCCACGTAACAGGGCCACATGCTCACAGAGACCCACGTAATGGGGCTGCATACTCACAGAGACCCACGTAATGGGGCCACATACTCACAGAGACTCACGTAACGGGGCCACATACTCACAGAGACCCACGTAACGGGGCCCTCATACAGATACCCACGTAACGGGGCCTACATACTCACAGAGACCCATGTAATGGGGCCACATACAGAGACCCACGTAACAGGGCCACATACTCACAGAGACCCACGTAACAGGGCCACATACTCACAGAGACCCAAGTAACCGGGCCACATACTCACAGAGACCCCCGTAGTGGGGCCACATACTCACAGAGACCCAAGTAATGGGCCCGCATACTCACAGAGACCCACGTAACTGGGCCACATACTCACAGAGACCCACGTAACGGCGCCACATACAGAGACCCATGTAACGGGGCCACATGCTCACAGAGACCCACGTAATGGGGCCCTCATACAGAGACCCACGTAACGGGGCCTACATACTCACAGAGACCCATGTAACGGGGCCACATACAGAGACCCACGTAACGGGGCCACATACTCACAGAGACCCACATAACGGGGCCACATACTCACAGAGACCCAAGTAACGGGGCCACATACTCACAGAGACCCACATAATGGGCCCACATACTCACAGAGACCCACGTAATGGGGCCACATACTCACAGAGACCCACGTAATGGGGCCACATGCTCACAGAGACCCACGTAATGGGGCCGCATGCTCACAGAGACCCACGTAATGGGGCCACATACTCATAGCTTTCTGTGCAGCTGCAGAAAGCTCCAGAAGTTTCCTGAGCTGCTTCAGGCTCTCTCTGAGAAATGGACCTTCTGTCCCATCTGTTTGCCTTAGAAAGACGGATTCAGGCCCTTGGGAAGGGCCTAAGAAACCTTTTCCTCCAAGTTTGTGTGTGTCTGTAAATCTATAGAGCATGTGTTCTCTTTTACAAAGCCCTTGTCGCAGGCATGGCTCCCTCGGTGCCATTTATCAAAGCCATCTCTTCTCTTCTTCTTTTTTTTTTTTTGAGACAGAATCTCCCTCTGTCACCAGGCTGCATTGCAGTGGCACAATGTCAGCTCACTGTGACCTCCAACTCCCTGGCTCAAGCGATTCTCCTGCCTCAGCCTCCTGAGTAGCTGGGATGACAGGCACCTGCCACCACACCTGGCTAATTTTTGTATTTTTAGTAGAGACGGGGTTTCACCATGTTGGCCAGGATGGTGACACCGTCTCTTCTAAATTGGAATTGGAAGCTCCAGCACAGTGGACCTTTTCAAGGAGCTGGCTTTGGTTTACAGACCCAGCAACAGGGATTTTTGGGTGACTCGGGCTTCCCTGCTTCTACTTCGTCTTTGTGGCGCTCTTTCTGCAGCGGTGCGAGGGCCGCCCAGGGCTCTGCTGTAGCCGCTCGGGGCGGGGTGGGGGAGGCCGAGGCCTCGTAGCTGTGCTCTCCGCCTCCCTCCTGACCTTGCCCTTTGCCCTGCAGCTGCGATGTGTGAATAGCCCAGCACTTCAGCATGGGTTTTTGTTCCACTAGTGAGTCACGTAGGAGAGGGCCTTCAAATTTCCACATGGATACAGTGCCTGGAGTGGGGCTTGTTAGTTTCGGACTTTATTGCCCGTGATCACAGATTGAGGCCCGTATGGTGTCTGATTTTTGAGTTGCGCCCCGAAAGCATTTCTTCCAGCATCCCTGGATGAACACCAGGAAAACAGCGGCGGCACAGCCGCGAGCCCCGTCACGGCCCCGGGGCTTCTGACTCAGGCCTCAAACCGACCCCCGCTTCAGGTGCCTGAGCCTGCGGGTCAGAGTTGCGCAGGAGTCAGCGGTCAAGGAACCTACAGAGTGCTCGCTGCTGCTGAAAGAGATGGACGACAGCTTGCTGGATATTGAGGGAAGGTTTATTGACTGTGGCTACAAAGAGAATTGTGTTGATGTCAAACTAGAGCGTGCAAAGATCAAGAGGTAAGGCCACCTCTGCGCCCCCGGCATGGGAGTCACTGCTTCTCCCACGCACAACATGCCCTGCGCCATCCTGCCTTCGGGGCCTGGCTCACCCCAGCTGCACCCCCTCAGGGTCCACAGGCCCCTCCCCTGGCAAGCTACCGGCTGCCACCTCACCCCCACATTCTGATCAGATGCCCAGCCCTCCCCTTGAGCAGCCCCCATTGCCCCTGACACGGCCTCTTCCTGGCCCCAGCCCTGTGGCTGCCCACACCTCCCTCGTGGACACCTTCATTGGGCCCTGCTCCTCTAGCCCTCGGCAGACACACACAGACATACAGCACCACCCACCCCCGCCAGCCACAGGCACACGCTTATTGCACACACACGCCCAGGCCTAGGTCACACAGGTGCGTCCCAGGCACAGCCCTGAGCTGCTTGCAGGCCCCTGGCCTCAGGAGTCAGCCCTGCCCTGTGTGGCTCTGTCGCCCTGTCCCGGGCCCGTCTCAGGGGTCAGCCCCGCCCTGCGTGGCTCTGTCGCCCTGTCCCGGGCCCGTCTCAGGAGCCGCACCCACCGAGGGCAGCGCCCACACAGCCCCGATGCCAGCCACCCCTGCCCTGGCAAAGCCTCCCTCACCCCGTCCACTGACCTGCCCCTGACCTGGGGCTGCCCCCATGCTTGTCCGCACATAAGCATCTCGATGCAGCAGGCCCAGTGTGGGTATTCAGAAGCCTGTGCCAGGAAAGCACAACCCCACCCACAAGGTCTGACCTGAGGCACGTCTGTCATTGTGGATGTGGGACACGTCCTTCCAGAACTTCAGTTAGCCAATCAGACCCAGCCAACTGATACTGTGAAATTGCTTCAGCACTTCTCCTTCAAGTGCAGATTTAATTTTCATAACCATAATACCCTGTATTATACTGCATTATTTCAGCTTCTTAAACCTTTAAGACATACTGAGAATGTCTTTGCATGTAAGTTATTTTAAGACATTTTAAGTACTAATAAAATATACAGTATAATCATAGAAAATGACATGTTAAACATTTAGTAACAATAACATAATGTTTTAACACTTTTGTTCCAAATTCCATTTTTATGTCTTATAAAGGTTACGTGCCCAGAACGAGAAAGATGAAGAACAAAAAACTATGTATTACTTGGACGCATATGGCCTGGTGCAGAGCGCCGTGGCTGAGGAAGAAGGGAGGTTCCACAGCATCCAGGCCTTGTTGTCACTTCACGACGTAAGCAGGTGCCCCTGTCCTTGTGCACGTTTGGTCACTCCCACTGGTAGCTACACCCCACTGTAACTTACCTTACAAGCCAGCTGATTTCTGCTTCTAGCAGAAATAGAGTAACAGGGACCAGATCCTTCCCCCTGTCTGAAACAGCAAAAAAACAAACGGTATGAAACGGAGACTTTCAGAACGCTAGATCGAGCGATGACAGGCAGTGGTCCCTGAGCTGAGGTCTGAGCTCATCACGGCTGCCCAGGTGGAGTCCGCTGGTGACCTGAGTCACAGGATGGAGCCGAGAACCCAGGGAGAGCCAGGGACTGCCACTAATGGGACAGAGCCCTGGGGAGGAGAGGGCTACACAGAGAGAAAACCCCAAGACTTTTGCGGGAGGCCCCAGAGTGTCCTGCTGAGGACTGATCAGTACATTCTTGAGAGGAAGGTACCCCCTGCTGGGAAAGAACCACCCAAAAGGGTTCTAGGAAGCAGGGTGGGAACAGCACCAGCTCCACCAGCCAGATTGGAAAACCTCATGATCCCTGGGGCATCTGGCAGAGTAGACACAGGGCCTCGCCTCAGTCAGGGGTACGCAGGCCTGGGCGAGTCCTGCTCCAGACCTGCTGAGAGACCCTAAGAAGAAGGCCTGAAAGGACCTATTTCCTTTGAGAGCATAACTGTCTCGGATCGGAGCCCAAGCCTGAAGAACACATAGAGGATGCAGAAACGCTCACCAGACCCCAAAGGAAAACAGCCCAAATGTTGGGCAACCAGTAAAAAACTGCTATATAGAAAAGTAGGAAAATATGACTCATAATGGGGGGAATAATTGATCAATCAAAAGGAGACTGATCAATGGGCACAGATATTATGATTGGAAGACAAGTTATTATAACTCTATTCTATATGTTCAGAAAGTTAAGTAGAAATGTTGAGATATAAAAGGAAGACAAAAACCAAACTTTTAGGCTGAAAACTGCAACATGGGAGATGAAGAAGGCACCAGGCGGGGCGGGTGACAGCAGTGGCGGAAGAAGAGGTCGGAGAACTTAGAGACATAGCAACAGAAAATTTTAAAAATGAAGAGAAAATGAAATTTAAAAGAACAAAAATTGAAGTTAACAGACCATCAGTGAGCCGAGGAACAGTTTTAAGGGCACAAATACAGGTGTAACTGGAATCCTGGGAGAAGAGGAGTAGAATACACAGAATAGTTTGAATAACTAATGACTGAAAACTTTCCAGATTTGGTAAAAATAAATACAAACCCACAGATCCAAGAAGCTGAATGAATCCCAAGCACAAGAACTATAAGGAGGAATAAAACTATATCAAAGCACACCGTAACCAAACGGTTTAACCCCAGTGATAAGAAGAGCGTCTGAGCATCAGCCAGAGAGCACTGTGTGTTTCTGTACAGAGCAACAGAGGTGGATGGCGCAGCTTCCCACGGAAGCTTTGTAGCTGAGAGCCCAGCACAGGGACCTCTGTGAGGCCGAGAGGAAACACTGCCAACCTGGAATTCTGTACCCAGAAAATATGATTGTTAGTGAAGGTGAGATGAAGATGTTTCTCCAGACACTCAAAAGCTGAAGGACTGTGTCCTCAGTGGCTTTGCCCTGCAGGAGCTCTTGGAGTCAGTCCTGCAGGCAAAAGGAAGCCACGCCCACTGGAAGTGTGGCTCCACACAGGTGCATGGAGAGCCTCAAACACGTAAGCTGCCGGGGAAAGTGTACCCAGTGTTTCTTATTCTAAAAATCACTCTAAAAGATAATTGGCGGCTTAAACAATACCAACAGTGTGCCACAGAGTCGACAACGTGTGAAAGCAGTGTACGGCAACAGTAGCATCAAGATTGGGAGGTCAGTAACAAATGCCAGGCTTCTACGCTCTGCTGAAAGGATATCATGCACTTGAAACACCAAAGCAGCCGCAGAAGTACCAGAATACAGGTGAATGCTGTGCAAGCCAAGGAGGTAAATGGGAATCCTAACAAGTATATCCCACATGAAAGCAGAAAAAAGAAAGAGAATAAAGAATAGGTGAGACAAACAAAATAAACAGCGAGATGATAACCTTAAACCTAATCATATGAATAATCACATGAAATTTAAGTCACAAAACACCCTCAGTTAAAAGAATTTGTCAGATTATATAAAAAAGCAAAACCCGACCATGGGGTACCCACAATAAAGCCACTTTAAATATGAAGACATAAGTAGGTTAAAAGTGGAAGAAAGGAAAAACATATATACCATGCTAACGCAGATCAAAAGAAAGCTGGAGGGGCTATAGTAACATCACACACAGCCGATTTTAGAAAACAGAACGCTACCAAGGATAAAGAAGCTTCTTTTATAGTGCAAAGGGCTCAGCCAGTCAAGAGGATGTAAGTCCAGACATTTCTGTACCTAATAACAGAGTCTCACAATCAGTGAAACAGAAACTGATAAAACTGCAATGGAGAAATAGACAACTTGACAATTACAGTCAGATTTCAGTTCCTCTCACATGGTATTAATAGAACAAGTAGCCAGAAAATCAGTAAATCACTAGAAGATTTGAACAGTACTACCAACCAATAGGGCCTAAAGATGTTTATAAAATGCTCACCTGACAACAGCAGAATAAGATGTTCTTCATCGCACGTGAACCATGTTTCAAGGTAGACCATATTTTGGACCATAAAACAAGTCTTGATAAATTTAAAAGATTTAAGTCATACAAAATATGTACTGGTGACACGATGTAATTAAATTAGAAATCAGAAACAGAAAGATAGATAAATCCATGGAAACAGGGCAAGGAGGATGAGGGTTGGTTTGTTAGTTGGAGTGATGAAAATGTTTTGGAATTAGAGATGACGGTGGCACAATGCTGTGAATGTAAATACCACTGAATTGTATGTTTTTAAATGGTTAATTTTATGTGAATTTTACCTCAATTAAAAAATAAAACAGAAAACGATGGATGTGGGAAACGCCAAAGCTTTGAAAAGTAAATTGCAAACATCACAATAACTGTGGGCCACAGAAGAAATCAAAAGGGAAAGTATTTTGAACTGAAGGAATGAAAAAAAAAACAAACACCTCTCAAAATGTTTAAGGTGGTGCCAATGCAATACTGAGATGGAAACTGACAGCAGTAAACCCAACGGGAGAAATGGGAGAAGATCCAAATCAGTTACCTCAGCCTGCGCCTTACAAAAGCACAAAAAGACCAGACTCAATTCCCAAACAAGCCGAGGAATAAAAATTGAAGATCAGACTGGCGATCAGTGACATAGAAAACAGAAAACAAAAGTAATGAAACCAAAGTTAGTTCTTTGAAAAGATCAATAAATTGAAAAACTTCTAGTCAGATGGATCAGAAAAAAAAAAAGGGTGACGTAATTACCAATATCAGAAATGAGAGATGCAGTTTCTCCATGGATTCTACAGATATTGAAAGGATGATAAGGGAATAGTATTACAAACAACTTTATGCGAATATATTTGCCAACTTAGATGAAACGGAAAAATTCCTTGAAAGCATAAACTGCCAGAGCCCACTCAAAAAGAAAGAGAGAGCCTGAATAGCGCTATATATATTTTAAAATTTTAATTTGTAATTAAAATATTCTCAAAGAAAATGTCAAGCCCAGATGGGTTTACTAGTGAATTCTGCCAAATATTACAGAAAAAAAAAAACAGTTCTACAGAAATTGTTTTAGAAAATTGAAAAAGAGAGATTACATCCCAGTTTTTCTGTGAGACAAATATTGATACCAAAACAAGGTAAAGACATGAACAAAAACAAACAACAAAAAAAGCTACTGAGCAGCATTCCTTGTGAACAAAATTCTAGCAAATTAAATCCAACAATGTATAAAAAGGATGATACATCATAAGCAAGCCGAGGTTACCCCAGGAAGAGTTTAACATTCAAAGATTAATTTGTTTCACCATATTTTTTCACAACTAACAAATGAAAACCATATGATCATCTTTGTGGATTCAGGAAAAGCATTTGACAAAATTCAACACCGTTCCTGATAAACACTCCTAGCAACAACTGATAGACGAAATCTTCCTCAATAAAAGACATCTATAAAAAAGCTAGCGCTAACGTCGCAATTATGGGAGAAAGACCGGTGCCCCCTTCGATAAGGATGAAGACAAGGACGTGCCCTCTTCTCACCTGTGTTCTGTGTTGACACGGGAGTTCCGGCCTATGCAATCATGAAGGGAAAAAGGAAATCAAAAGCATCCAGATCGGAAAGGAAGGAATGAAACTGTTTTTGTTCACAGACCACATAATTGTTTGTATACACAGTCATGTGCAATCTACCAAAAGATAAAGCTACTGAGTTTAGCAAGGTTGCAGGATATAAGAACAATATGCAGATGTCAGTTGTGTATTTCTACATGCTAGAAAGAATCAGATAGTAACATTTTTAAAACAGGCTGGGTGTGGTGACTCACACCTGTAATCCCAGCACTTTGGGAGGCCGAGGCGGGAGGATCATGAGGTCAGGAGTTCGAGACCAGCCTGGCCAACATGGTGAAACCCCATCTCTAAAGATAGAAAAAATTAGCCAGGTGTGGTGGTGCACACCTGTAATCCCAGCTACTTGGGAGGCTGAGGCAGGAGAAGCGCTTGAAACTGGGAGGTAAAGGTTGCAGTGAACCAAGATCACGCCACTGCACTCCAGCCTGGGCAACGGGGAGAGACTCCATCTTAAAAAAAAAATGATGACAGCATTTAAAAATGAAATTTGTCCCCCAAAATGTGAAAACTTATACTCTGAGAACTACAAAACATGATGGAGAAAAATTTGAGAAGACCTAAGTAAATGGAGAAACATGTTTGTGGATCAGAGGACTTAATCTTGTTCAGATGCTGATTCTCCCTAAATTATCTCTATTCCTGATCAAAGTCACTGCAGGGTTTTTTTAGAGAAAATGACAAAATGATTTTAAAACTCATATGAGAATACAAAAGACCTAATGTGGCCAACAGAACTTTGAAAAAGAAGAAGGAAATTGGAGGTTTGCTGCCACCTGATTTTCAGAGCTAGGGCAGAGAGGTTCAGGAGGCAAGATGGCGTGGCTTTTGTGTAAAAGTAGACACGTGGTCAGTGGAACAAAGTGGAATCCAGGCGTGGACCCCACATGTCCAGGAAAGTAATTGTCCACAAAGGCACAGAGGCAGCTCGCCAAAGAAAGGATTATCCACCTCCAAAACAACCCCCTTCACTTCTTAGCTCACACCACACGTAAAAATCGCCTCCAAAGAGATTGTAGGCCTAAACATAAGGGCTGAAAGTACGAAGCTTCTAGAAGAACACGTAGGAAAACACCTTTGTGACCTCAGGGTTGGCGAGGGTTTCTTATTTATGCCATCAAGTGACAAACTGATAACTTGGACCTCCCTTCACAAGACACTCTGAAGAGAATGACAAGGCAAGCCACAGGCAGGAAGAAAACACACGTCCTCTATCTGATGAAGAGGTTTTATCTAGAATGGATGAAGAACTCTCCAAAGTTAATAACAACCCAGTAAAACATGAGCAACATATTTTAACAGGCACTTCCCCCACAGAAAATACGTGGATGGTCAACAAGCACATGAACAGACGAATATCACGAGTCAGCCAGGGACATGCAAAGTGTCACCATCTCAGAAACCACCACACACCTATTAAGACGGCTACAGTGTAAAAGACCCACCACACCAGATGTGGACAAGGGTGTGGAGAGACCAGGGCCCTGAGCGCCGTGGCTGCCGCGGGAGGTAGCCTGATGCAGCTGCTGCAGGAGAAAGCTTTGGTGTTTCATAAAAATTGCACATAGGCCTGCCCAGGACCCAGCCTCTGCACTCCGGCATGTTTACTTGCACACGAATGTTGGCAGCAGTTTTATCTGTAGTAGCCCCCAAACTGGAAATAGAATAGATAAGCAGACAGTGGCACATCCCACGATGCCGTGACACGGGCCATAGGGGAGGGGAGCGTGCGTGCAGCCTCGCGGGGAAGCCTGACCGTGACTCTGCCGAGGGAAATCAACCAGACGGAAACACTACCCGCTGTGCACTTCTACGAAGGCACCATTCTGGAAAACGCAAACTGATGTCCGGTGCCAGCAGGCAGCTAGGTGACGGGGAGGGAGCACGTGGGGACGCAAAGACATTTGGGGGTGAGGGCTACTGCAGTCTCCAAGGGGGTGATGCTTTCACAGGTGTATTCGTGATCAGAGTGTGTCAGGTTTTACATCTGTGCAGTTTATGATGGGTTTATTATGTCAGCTGTGCCTTGTCCAAGCCGTGGATGTAGATTCAGTCTCGCCAGAAGCGTCCGTGCTTCAGATACATGCCCGACCACCTCAGTTGCAGAATGTCAACACGCCTCTGATGAGGAAGCTGGCGCGCCTCAAGCTCGGCCTCGTGGAAATGGCTCTGGGCATGCTCCAGTTCATCTGGGAGGAGGCTCATGGGCAGCAGAGTGAGCAGGGGTCCCTGGAGAAGCTGCTGGCAGAGTATCTGCAGAACACCAGTGACTGTACTTCCGTCGGCCTGGTAATTGCGGGGTGCTCTTAGTCACAGGTTCTCTGTGGAGGGGGTGCCGGGCCACAGCGCAGCTAAGGGGGCCCCGTTCCAGCAGGAGCCACCTCCATCACTGCTCGCCTGGCGGTGCAGATCGGCTGCGGGAATCTGAGCGCCTTCCCTGTGGGACCTCTAGCAGTGGGGGCCTTGCAGAAGAAGGGCGTTGTCTCACCGTTGGAGGGGACTGAATTGGCTAATAAAATGAAGGTTCCATTATGGGGTGTTTCCTGTATGACCCACAGGTGCCCTTCCCAACTCATGAATTTGCTTTGACTAATTAATTTGTATTAATAATCAATGCGTATGTGTATTAAAGAGCACAGTAGAATTGGGCTCCATTTTGGTGTCAAGAAAAGCTGAATATGTAGAATGTTTTGAAGGAAATGTATATTCTTCCATTTTGCATTTTCTTAGATTTCATGAAATATGACTCAAATTAATTTATATAAGTATAAATGGACCAAAGATGGCCCTAAAACTGATTTGTCAGGGAGCTCTGAATTAAGGTTACGTGATGATATGATTATAACCTTAACTAAGGTTTAATAATAAGTTATATGAGCAGCCGTCTACGGCCTCCTCACCAGAGCCCCCAAGACCCTCCCTCAGCATGCAGCACCCAGTGGGTGGGGGTATTTTTCAGAGCTCCCGATGTCCCCACCCACGGGGACACCAGAGGGAGGGCTTGCTGGGTCCCCTGGGCAGGGCGGGCGATTGCCCTCCCGGTGGTGGCTGTAATGTGTCTGTCTTTTCAAAGCAATGGTTCACGCTGAAGCGCACCCTGGCACACGGGGCACTGGCGCAGCTGGGGAGCCTGCAGCCACTGAGCGTGGGCTGCGTGGAGATCCGCGCCCGGCTCCTGGGACTGGCCGGGAGGGCCATCCACCTGCTGGCCGTGCAAGCCGACCCTGTGCGCCCCGCCTGCTACTGGGAGGAGGAACCCTCGGTAGGTGCTCCTGCTTCTACCCCAAGTCTGGTTCACACCTGTCACCCGTGCCTGAAATATACAAGCAAAGTGTTTACACTCCCCTGAGTGTAGCAGACGAATTGTGTCATCCCCAGTTAACAAGGGCCTGGCCCCAGGAAGAGACGAAAGTGTAGGAGGCAGGCATCAGAGAAGAAATGGGGCCGGGGAAACACAGGACTTCCGCGATGGACCTGGGGGGGACTGCAGCCTGTCTGTGGGTAGGCAGGGAGGGCAGGCTGGCACGGGGATCTGCCCTCCGCAGCATGGGGCCCGCCCCAGTCCAGCCCCGCACTGGCGAGTGTGGAGCAGGCCCTGGCTCCTGGTGTTGCCACAGCGGCTCTGGCCGGCCCACACAGGGACCTGGGGAGCACAGAAGCCGCAGGAGCGGCCTGCGGTGGGCCTGAGCATGGGGCGCCGTGGCTCCCACGCCTGTGTGCAGCGGGGCAGCCCTGGGCCGCCTTGGCTCCCCTCCATCCCCACCCCCTACAGCCACGGAGGCTGCTGCCTCGGTGCACCCAGGTAGCTCTGAGACGGGCAGTCAGGACCTTCTTCCCCCTCAGCCCGGGGCCCACCCTTCTCGAGAGCCCCTGCGAGGCTGCCCAGCAGGGCTGAGTCACCTGCAGGAGTTACCTGCTCCCTCAGGACCCTGTGAGGGTCACTACAAGCCCCACAAGCCTCCAGTCCACTTCTGAAACACCTGTGCAGATGCCAGTTCCTCCCCTGGAAGGCACCTGCCCCAGCGGAGAAGCTGGGCTTGTCCCACACAGCAGCTGGTTAGGAAGACGCCCTCAGGGACCAGAGCAGCCGCTGTGTGTGCCGGGCTCCATGCCCAGGGCCTACTCCACAGACGGGCTGCGGTTCCTTCCCAGGTCTGTCCCGGAAGTCCTGTGTCTCACTGACTGTCCTACACTTTCCTCTCTTCCTGGGGCCATGCCCTTCTTAACTGGGGATGACACGATTCGTGTGCTACACTCAGGGGAGTTAAACACTCCTCTGTGCAGCCCTGGGTCAGCCCTGAGATGTTGCCTGTCCTGTGCCTTCAGGACATAGCACACGTGCCTCGTGTGTTGTGGCTCTCAGTGCGGCAAGCCTGCATCGACCTGCACAGGCAGCAGGTGGCTGTGGGAGCAGAAGCCAGGCTCGGGAGGGCCTCCTCTGAGCTGGCGTTCTGCTCTGTGAATGGTGATGAAGGTGCCCCAGCGAGGAGGGGCTGGGGCAGAGCAGGCGTCAGGCCCGGGTGCAGCGCAGAGGCCTTCCGGGGCCCCCGCCCCACGCAGGCCAGGCCCAGCCATACCTGCTCCTGCCCCCCCAGGTGCCACTTTCTGCTGTCCTTAGATGTGATTTATGTTGTTGTCCAGCTTCTTGAAATCAAAGCTTAAATCGAGGTTCTTCTGGCTTTTTGTTGTATTCAAGGCTGTACTTTTCCTCTAACCCCCACTCCAGCCTCCTAAGTTTTGATAGCGCAGGACTGAACCCGTCAGGGTCACTGGCCAGGCTGTCTACGGTGCTGTCCAAGGTGCTGTCCGAGCTCCTTGTCTGTTGCCTCAGGACCCAGCAGATTAAGGAGCGTGGACACAGGCCGAGGCTGGAGCAGAAGTTCAATAAGTGAAGGAAGAAAGCTCTCTGCAGTGGAGCGGGGGCTGCCGTTTTCACAGCCGAATCGAGAGCTTTGATGGGAAACTGCCCTCATCTCTTTGGCTGTTCTTGTGACCTCCCTTATCTGTGCAGCTGCGGGTGTGTCTTTAGGGAGCATAGGGCACAGCTTCTCCTTTGTGCAGCGGTGGGCATGTTTTGGATGAGCCCCCCCCGCCCCCCCACAACCCACGCAGCTTCCCTTGGACCCCACCATGCACATGCCTGGAGGGGAGGGACCTTCCCAAGCGCCGGCTGACGACCGGAGAACGGACGCCTCTCTGCGGGGCCGCCTGCGCACCAGTGCGGCTGCGGCGTGGTCTTTCCCAGGCCGCCCTCTCTGTGCCTGTGGCTGTGACTTTTCAGGCTGTCTCTCCGAGGACCGGCCTTGGCTGTAGGCCTGCCTGACTTTTGCTTTTCTTCTCCCTCCGTATTTTCATTCTCTGAGTCCATTTAAAGTGTTTTCTAGATTCCGTTGTGATTCCTTCCTTGACTGACTTGATGATTGTATCTTGTTTAATTTCAAGGTGCCTGTGTTTCTCATGGGTGTATTTTCATTACTGACTTCCAGTTTAATGTCGTGGTTGAAAACACACCCTGAGTGGTCTCGGTCCTGGGGACTCTGCGGTGGCTGCACGTGGCCCAGCCCTGATCGGTTTTGGTAGATGCTCCTCACGCACCTGAACCGCGTGTGCCCCGTCGTTAGAGGGACAAGGCTCTGTGTGCGTCAGGCGGCCTCCGGCGTGCTTGCGGGTTTTCACCTGCGCTCAGGGGGCCCACCTTACAATCCGGGGCTTGTCAGTCACTCCTCCATTTCTGCCAGTGTCTTTTTAATTTTGATGCCTGATCATTGAGTGCGTACAGATTCGCATTGCGATGCCTGCGACCTGAAAAACCAGGGGCTCCCTCTCAACCCACTTGTTTCAGGGGCTGCCTGGGCTTCCTACCCCCAGGTGGGGGCTTGTTTCCCGGCCAGACCAGGGACCCCTGGGCCAGTGCAAATCTCAGCTCCAAGAAAGGTGCTTCCGAAGGACGGGAACAAGAGCCCCTCGGAATGCTTGGACTGCAGGCCCATGTGACTCAGGCCAGCTTCCCCTGGGGGCTGCGTCCTCACCCTGGCTGCAGCGTCTCCTCACCCAGGCTCGAGGGCCAGGGCCACCCTGTATCAGCTCAGGGCTGGAGGGTTTGGGACAGGGAGAGGCCACGCTGCGCCTGCGGTGCCCCCCACCCGGGGACCCTGCCGAGGAGCCCAGCTGCCCCGGCCTCCCTGGGTGGACTCTGCCCACGGCAACAAGCAGGAAGCCAGACGCCCGCCAGCCTGCGGTGTGTGTTGCAGGTGGGCGCCCAGCTGAGCGACCTCAGGCCTCTGGAGCTGGAAGCAGAGGAAGAGGATGCCACAAAGTCCAGCAGGGACCCGCCAGCCTCCAGGGCGGCCCCGGAGGAGCACAGCAGGAGAGGCGGGGACCTGAAGGTGCGCTGCCCCTCCTACCCCTCTCGTGGGCTCTCCTGGAGCCCAGCCTGAGCCTGAGCCTCATGCCCCGCAGAGGAGGATGGTTCTGGCCCAGCGGTACCTGGCGCAGGCATCGGAGGTGCTGCTGCAGTGCCTACACGTGGCCCTTGGCAGTGGCCTCCTGGACATCGCGGCGGCCGCCAGCCTGGAGATGGTGGAGTGCGTCGGCGCCCTGGACCCCGTGACTACCTGCCAGTTCCTGGCGCTGTCTCAGGTGTGGCTCAGGCCGGCACCTCCAGCCAGGCCCTTCGAGGAGGAGGGAGGACCCTGGCACAAGGGCGCGCTCTCTGCGGGTGGCCCCACCCCTGGGATTCAGCTGGGGCCCTCACCTTGGGGACTCCATTAGAGAAGAGGGCCATAGGCTGGGGTCCTCAAGCAACGGGAGCCTGCCGGCCACGTAAACTTGTGGCTCAGAGAGAACATGCATTTGTGAGCCCAACCCCAAACCCCGCATTGGGCAGACACGGAGACCCAGCAGTCACAGGCCAGCAGGGCCCTGTCTGTGCGGTCCTATGGGGGAACAAGCGTGGCCCCACGAGACTCTGCAGGTGCCAGGAGGAGCTGGCATCCTGGGGGAGCCGTGCAGGAGAGCCAGCCCACTCCTGCCCGCAGGCTCAGCCATGGTGCACCCTCTGCAGGCTGCAGCCCTCCCCGGCCAGGCCTTGGGCCCCTGGCACGCCTCCCCTGCTCTGTTTCAGAGCTGCTCGGCCTCGGAGACGATGAGGGACGTCCTGCTCGCAGCCACGGCCAACACCAGCAGCTCCCAGCTGGCAGCCTTGCTGCAGCTACAGCACCAGCTCCGGCGCCAGGAGAGGACCACCACCGGCCTGGGCGCCAGTGTGGAGCAGAGGCTGGCTGCTGTGTCCAAGGTAACTGGGCAGGGATGCGGCTGAACCTGTCCCCAACCCTCGGGCTCTGAGAACAGACACTTCAGCCACACAGTCCCATGCCTGAGTGAGGGCAGCCTTGCGCTACCCCCAGCTCCTGTGCCATCCCTCCCCCTGCCCCTCTCCCCGCCCCAGTTGTGTTCGCCTGGGTCGCCCGGCCTCTCGGAGCCTCAGTGTCCTCCTGGTCCTTGTGGGGCAGTAATAGCCCACCTGGTGGGTGCTGTGAGGTTGGTGAAGTCACTACAAACGCACAGCCCAGCCTGCAGCCTAGAGCTGACCACCAGGCAGGCTGCAGTGCCCTGAGGGCCTCACGGGGATTGGAGCTGGCTTTTTCCTGCCTCTATTTAAGGAAATGTTTTATACCTCAGTCAGGTCTGAGGCTTCCATCTTGAGAAGCATTTGTAGAGCAGGATAGCTATGGCACCTTTTATTTGGATTAGCAGGTACAAATGGCGGTATTTAAAGAAAAAAGACTTAATACCATTTCTTGAATTGTGGGAAATGGACAAACGTGGCCCAGCGGCGCCCCTCCCTCTGGGGCTGCATGGCTGCCTCTGTGGTCTTGTCGCTGGGGTGGACCTGACCAATTATCCCGTCGTCCAGGGCTGTTTGGCAGACAATGCTTTGCTGGTGAGGGTGGGGTGGGGGCAGCACCCACCACTGGGTGACAGGAGCACCCCCTGCCATTGGACATCCGGAGACATCCGCAGACATCACCCGTGGGAAAACATGGTCCCGTCTGGGAACCGGTGACCCCACCCAGAGGTAGGAACCTGGAAAGCTGCCACCCTTCTGAAGCTGAGAGGATGGAGGGCAGAGGCAAGGGGACTGCAGGCCCAGCCCAGGCCCGAGGACAGGAGAAGGTGGCATTGCTTGGCCCTGCGCCTGGAGGAAGACGCTGGTGCCCGTGGCCCTGCTGGAGCTGGGTCCAGGAGGGTGTGCACAGAAAGCAGAAATAAAAACAGGCTAAGCTGGGCATCAGTGGGGCGCCTGTGGTCTAAGCTGGATGTGGGGGGTGGGTGCTTGTGGTCTAAGCTTGGCGTTGGAGGCACCTGTGGTCTAAGCCGAGTGCAGAGGTGCGTGCCTATGGTCTAAGCTGGCTGTGGGGGAGTACACGCCTGTAGTCCTAGCTACTCAGGAGGCTGAGGCAGGAGGATCACTTGAGCCCAGGAGTTCAAGGCTGCAGTGAGCCACGATGGCACTTGTGAATAGGCACTGCCCCCCAGCCTGACCAACATAGTGAGACCCCATCTCAAAAAAAAATGGGCCGCCCTGGGCAGCACTTACTGGACAGGGTGAGATGTGAGCAGCCAGGCTGGCACCAGGGCACCTGCTGTGGGTGAGCTGGGAACGGGAGTCACGGCCCTCCTCCCCTGTGGCTGTGGACCAGGCAAAGCTCACCCCATTGGAGCTTTGGGGACCAAGGACCCCAGCGTGTGGGACAGGCCGGCCCCCGGGGATGACACATGGGAGCCATCAGTCACCGCCATGGGGGTCACCACTCCTCAGGTCCCCACCTCCCCCACCCCGTGCTGTTGCAGGGATCCTCATGGAAGTGGTGCACCAATTTACAGCCAGGCACAGACTCACCGCAGTCAGGCTGGGGCACGTGGGTCACAGCAGGCCCAGGGCAGCAGGCCGGTGAATGGCAGAGCCTCATATTTTTAAAGTCATGAGCTATGGAAGCAGTGAGAACTGGCTAAGCTAAAATTCCTGCACTGAAAACACCTGCTGCAGTGAGCCAACCCTCACTCTCCCCCCGGGGGCCCCTGGATGATTCGGGGATCAGCTGGGACTGGTGTCAGCAGAGGCTCTGCGGGGAGGAGAAGGAGCAGCCTGGAGCCAGGAGGGGAGAGGCCACCTCACTGCAGCTGGGAGCAGCCCCGCGGCACCCTGGGACCGCCAGCTGAGAGCGGAGCCCCGCGGCACGCTGGGAACACCCACTAGGTCCTGGGCCTTAGGGACGCTCCCCTTGAAGCTTCTGGAAGGCAGTGAAGTCTGCTGTGGTCCCGTGGTGCCTGGAAAGGACACAGCCCCCAGAACGTAGTGTTCCCCGCAGCGTCCCGTATGTGCTCTCCTAAATGAAGGGCTCATGCAGGGGCTTCAGGGAAGGCAAATGTGGCCGAAGGTCGAATCTGTGACAGAAACAGATGGAAAACACGGAGCAGGGGTGCTGTGATTTGAAAGCTTGTCCCCCTCGAAACCCGTGATGAAACATGAGCCCCGTGTGGCAGTGTTGAGAGCTGGGGCCTTTAAGAGGTGACTGGGTCACAAGGGCTCACGAATGGGTCAACCCGTTTGTTGGCTAATAAGTTAATGGATTAATGGTTATCCTGGGAGTGGGGCTGGTGGCTTTGTGAGAAGAGGAGGAGACTTGGGTTAACAGCCCCTCGCCGTGTGGTGCCCCGGGCCACTCGGGACTCCGCAGAGGCCCCACCAGCAACAAGGCCCTCGCCAGATGCGGCCCTTGGACTTCTCAGCCTCCAGAACTGTAAGAAATAATTTCCTTTTCTTTAGAAATTACTCAGTTTCAGATATTCTGTTATAAACAACTAGAAATGGACTAAGAAAATTGGTACGAGGAGTGGGATTGTTGATGATAATGAATACTTGAAAATACGGAAGCAGCTTCGGAACTAATGAGCAGAGGCTGAAAGCGTTTGGAGGAGCTTTACAAACACCGTATGTCTGTAGACAGGTCATTAAGGGTGATTCTGGTGAGGGCCTGCCTGGAAGACAGGATAATAAGGGAAAGTTTGGAACTCTTTTTTTTTTTTTTTGAGATGGAGTCTTGCTCTGTCGCCAGGCTGGAGTAGAATGGTGTGAGATCTCGGCTCACTGCAACCTCCGCCTCCCGGGTTCAAGTGATTCTCCTGCCTCGGCCTCCTGAGTAGCTGGAACTATAGGCACGCGCCACCAGGCCTGGCTAATTTTTTGTAATTTAGTAGAGATGGGGTTTTACCATGTTGGCCAGGATGATCTCGATCTCCTGACCTCATGATCCACCCGCCTCAGCCTCCCAGAGTGCTGAGATGACAGGTATGAGCTACTGCGCCCGGCCAAGTTTGGAGCTCTTTAGAGATCTGGTAAGTGTTGGTGACCAGAATGCTGACAGAAGTATGGACGGGAAAGGCCATGCTGATGAGATTTGAGATGGAACTGAGGAGCAAGGTGTTAAAACCTAGAATAAAGGTCAGCCTCGTAGCCTTGTCATACATTAGCAAAGGCCTTGGCTGTTGTGGAAGGCTGAACCTGAGAGTGGCGAGAGAGGGCGTCTGCAGAATAAACATTCAAGCAGCAAAGAATTAGGCTGCTGCGTGGCTACTTACAACCACTGCATAAGCTGCAAGAGGGAAAAGTAACTCGGAGGTGGAAATCAGCATCAAAAGAAGAGCAGAAGGATGTGGAAGCTCTCGGCCTGGCCACACGAAGAGTGAAAGGTGCATCCAGGAGAGTAGCAAGGCTCTAGACCATTCGCCAAAAGTCAGCCCAGAGAGAGGGGCCAGGTGCTGTTCTTCAGAGACCTTCAATTCTGCTCTCCCATTGCAGGCCTGGAGGCCACGGAGGGCAGAATTGTTCTGGTGGATGAGCCAGAGGAGCCCTCCACAGGGTCCCCGCCCGGGGCCTGCTGGGGACTGTGTTCCCTAAAGTCTAGTGCAGTTCTCCGTGGCAGCCCCAGCAGTGGCTTAGGCAGCTCTGGTGCAGATAGACCCACAGCTCAAGGAGATGTGCCCACAGCCTTGGCCACGGCCACGTGGCACAGATTCCACAGGCTTACAGAGAGCAAGATGGAGGCTTTGCAGCCTCCACCCAGATTTCAAAGGATGCCGTTGAAAGCCTGGGTGCCTGGGCAGAGACTCGTCCCAGGGATGGAGCCACCTCCGGAGCAAAGCCTACCGCACCCATGGGAGCAAGACCCCCCCCAGGACCCGAGAGCTGTGGAGCCACTGGCAGCTTGCAACATCCACCATGGGAAGCTTCAGGCACCAGACTCCAACCTGTGAAAGCAGCCATGTGGGCTGCACCCAGCAAAGCCATCGGGGCGGCCCAACCCCCAGCCCATGTCCAGAAGCAGCAGGTGCCGTCAGAAAAGGCCATTCCCTGGCTTTAGGGTCATGTCAGCCCTGCGGGGTCCGGGCTTGCTTGGAGCCCACCACTCCTCTCTTTTTGCCTGTTCCTGTTTTCAAGTGGGAATGTCTCAGGCGGCCCCACCGCTGTATGTCGGAAGAAGAGAACTTGTTTGGATTCCACAGGCTCATAGATAAGACTCTGAACTTTGGACTTTTGAGTTGCTGCTGGAAGAAGTTAAGACTTTGGGGCTGTGGGGCTTGTAGGAATGTATTTGTAGAAGAGAAAGACATGGATTTTGGGGCCAGAATGCTGTGGTTTGAATGTTCCCTCCAAAACTCATGAATGGATTGATCCAATTCATGGTTTTAGATTCAGGGGTTATCCTGGGAGAGGGACTGGTGGCTTCATAGAGGAGGAGGAGAGACCCGAACTGGCACACTCTGCCCGTCGCCACAGGACGACCTGTGCTGCCCTGGACTCTATGGAGTCCCCACCTGCGAAAAGGCCCTCACCTGACGTGGCCAAAACTGACCAGTACTGGCCCACATGCAGCCAGAGCAGAGTCCCCCAGTACCGAGGCCACATGGAGTGTGTTTTCCAGCCACGGTGACGTTAAACAGGAAGTCAGTAACAAAAATGGACCTATGAAAAACACGGTTGCCTTGAAGTTAAACACGATACTTAACAATGATCAAATCAGTCGAAGAAGTCACCGTGGAATTCAGAAAACTGACTTAGAGAATGAAAATACTACCAATAAAAACCTACGTGACTTAGCTAAAACGGGTGACTGGAAAAATACAGCCTTGAATACAAGAAAGCCAGAAGAAAAAAAAAACCTTGATTTAAGCTTTGATTTCAAGAAGTTAGACAACAACAATAAATTACATCTAAGAAAAATGAAAGAGGACAAGTGAATACATCAGAAACAGCGAAGCCAAAGCGAGCAGAGGAAACCCAAGGCACAAGCTGCTTCCAAAGAGAAGACAATGAAATGGAGAAACCCCTGCTCAGGAAGAAAAGAGAAAAGGCGAGATTTCAGTATCAGTAAGAGAAAGACCCCTGACTGAGATGGTGCAGATGTTGAAAGTTCATACAGAAGGTTCTTTACAGCTTCACTCCATACAGTTGACACCTGGAATCAAACAGACCGACTCCTCAAAAAACCACGGCTCAGCAAAGCTGACAGAGCGTAGAAAATCTTTTATTTAAAGTGTTGCTACAAGGGAAACCCAGACCCCACTGGCTTCACCAGTAAATTCTTCCAAAAATGGAAAGAAGAAAAGCCACTCTCAAAACTCACAGCAAGTAGAAATAAAGCACAAACGTCGTCTTTTGCTGAAAGGCCCAGTGAACCTTGACACTGGAAACTTAGCAGGGGCATTGCAAGAAAGGAAAAGCTCTCTCGTCAATATTACACAAAAATCCGGACGAAATGTAGCGGACAAAGTCCAGCAGTTATAAAGGGATGCCGCATCAGGGTCAAGTGGTTGTATTCCATGTGGTTTAATATTCAAAGAGCGCTCAGCATCAGTGACCACCTTAACAGAAGGAAAAGGCGACAAATCCTAAGATCATATTGGCAGGTGCAAAAAAAGGTGTCTTTCAAAATCCAGCATCCACACATCATTTTTAAAATTAAGATACAAGCAAGTGTTCTTCATCCGATAAAGAATATCTGTGCCGCCCTAGCACGCATCGTATTTAATGTACAGTATTGAAAACTTTTCCCTGAGTGGAAATGCACACCCTATCAGCGCCTGTATTGCATCCAGTACGATAAGAGCAGGAAAAGAAACACAATGTAGAGAGACCCAAGAGAAAACACAGAACTGAGACTGGAGGACTGGAGGGCTGTCCCCCGTTTGCGGCCGAGAGGCTGTGCTGTGAAGCCAGCACCCCTCCCTGTGGCCGAGGGTTCACACACGCTCTTCCTCCTTCCGGAGAGGTCTCAGCTCGGTTCCCCTGAGCCATTAGCAACGTTGTTTTCTGCAGAGGTGGCCTGGCAGGTGACCCAGCGCTGTGTCCCTTGTGGGGAGCCTGGGGCTGCGCCAGTCCCCTGTGGCCACGGGAGACCCAGGGTGGGAGCCGTATGAGGGGAAAACGGCACACCAGACTCCACTGAAATGCAGAAGTTCTGTTCCTCAAGAATGCCCTGCCTTGCGAGAGTCGAGCGGCAGCCACAGAGAAGGAGAAGGTACTGACACTCGGCTGCCTGACACGCATGGATGGAGGGCGTGGGTCCCTTTTCAGCAAGAAAAGGAGACACTGATGGAAGATGGCACCGGGTGGACGTTCACAAACTCGGAGATTTGAGTGCCCAGGAAACAATTTGAGTGGTGCTCAGGTTCCTTAGCAGCGGAACGCAAAACCAAAGCCTGACGCAGCTAACCAGACACCAACTGGAATGCCCCAGATGGAAAAGGAGAGCACGGCCAGTGAGGGTGAGACAGGGATGGGGCGGCTGGGGCTCCATGGGCCTCGTGCCCACCCCTTGTCACAGCAGCCACTTGGCAGAGTTCTGGCAGAATCGCTGTAGCCGATGCCGCACCTGGTTCTGTGCCTGGGAGAAATGCATCTGTGCACACGCGTGTGGCTGTGTATCCGTGCTTGTCTGTGTATGTGTGTGCGTCTGTGCACGCGCCTGTGGCTGTGTGTGTCCGTGCTTGTCTGTGTATGTGTGTGCGTCTGTGCACGCGCGCGTCTGTGTGTGTCCGTGCTTGTCTGTGTATGTGTGTGTGTCTGTGCACGTGCGCGTCTGTGTCCGTGCTTGTCTGTGTGTGCGTCTGTGCACACGTGCGTGTCTGTGTCCATGCTTGTCTGCATGAGTGTGTGTGCACGCGCGTCTGTGTGTGTGTGCTTGTCTGTGTCTGTGCGTGTGCGTGTCTGTGTGCATGCTTCTCTGTGTGAGTGTGCATCTGCATGCATCCGTGCATCTATACACGTCTCCATGTGTGGTGTGGAGGACACAGGAAGGAGGATGGAGGGAAAGGCACCACTTACAGAGGAGGCGCTGGAACATCTTCCGTTTGTTATTTTGGGTTTGGCAAAGATGCCCTTTGCGTCATGCAAATCAGGTTTCTAAACATCAACCAGAGAGAAAAGACATTTTGGGGCTGCCGGTGACTCTCGTGTGCCTCTGCTGCCCCCTGGTGGCAGCCCCAAATCACTTCCAGCAGGGCCCCCCACCCCCAAGGGCCCCAGCCCCAGGCAGGCAGGGCACAAATCCCCCACCATGGCTCTGCAGAGAACCTCTGCCTCGAGATCTCCTGGAAATGATGAGAACAGCACAGCGACGTCCCTGCGTCCTAAATGCATCCACTGATGGCTGTTTTTCACAACACAGGCTTGGCAAAATCTCTGTGTCACTGAGCAGCATTTTAACCTCTTGAATGAGATACCTCCTACCTTTCGGATGCTCTTTCTGCACCTCTCACCGGACAGGTAAAGCTGCTCATTCCTGGTGAGGCTGCCCCCACCCCGCTGAGGGCCTCAGAGGGGCAGAGACCCAGCCGTGGGCTGCCCACACCTCAGCGCCACCCCAGGGAGGCCTGGGACTCGGGAGATGGCCGGCCATTCCTGAGAAGCTGCCGGACAGACACCGGGTGCCCCAACTGACACGGGGTGGGGACGGTCCAGAGGTGTGGCACACCCCTCCTGTTCCTCCTGGAGGGAGGTGAAGGGGCACCGCCTGTGACCTGTCTCCTTAACAGGGCCTTTGCATCTGGTCCGAGTGTCCAGACCTGAAGCACTGTTACAGTGGAGCAGAGAGCAGGATGGCTGTCCTCTCCAGCCCCCACTGGCCTGGAGCCAGCCGGCTGTGCCTCTGGCAGTGACCACAGAACCCACTGGCCGTGGCCAAGTGCTTAGTGCACCAGCCAGCCTGTTCTCGGTCCAAGTCCCAGCCGCCCAAGCGCACCCAGCCGTGCTGTGCCCCTTGAGGTGTACGCGGGGAGGGCCCTGCTGGAGTGCGTGGTCTGCAGAAGTGGCCTCCCTGGGCCCCTCTGAGGTCCCTGGGGCTGGTGGGCTCTGTGGTGTTTCCTCAGGGCTTGCCTGCAACCCTGGCCCGCATCCTGCCAGCAGGTCCCATCTGTACAGCGCTGCCTACGAGAAGCCCAAGTTCATTCCTGTAGCCAAAGGAAAGCTGCCGCACGTGGGAGGTGAGTGGGGCTGATGCCCACCGAGCCTCAGGGCCCCTGCACCCGGGCCCTTTCCTCCCAGAAGCTGAAGGACCACCAGGGAGCCTGGGCCTGCTGTTCGGGGGGCGTGGCCTCCGCAGCCCTCTGCCCACAGGGATGGAGAGGTCTGTAGAGCCTGTGACATTTGGGAAACAGGCGAAATGGGCATGTGCTTCCCCGGGCCCGGGAAGCCCATCCACTGGCCGTGCAGTGATGTGGCAGCCCCTCCATGGCACGGGCCAGGCTCTGGGGGACCCTACATGGAGGAAGGGGCTTCCGTCCATGCAGCCTTTCCTGCAGGGACAGCAGCCTTTGCCCAGTGCTCACCACACATGGTCCAGCTGCCATCCTCAGCCTGGGCAGCGACAGAGGGTGTGTCCATGTCCCCGCAGGCCCCTGCAAGGTGATGCGGCTGGCCGTGAGTCCCACCGCCTTCTCCCACCTGCTGGCCTGTGCCCAGGAGTTCCAGAAGCAGATCCAGGCCCAGGTGTACGCAGAGGACCTGCTTCTGAGCACAGGCTCGGTGAGGCCCTCCAGGCTCCAAGCCGCTCTGCCGGGACCCTGTGCCCCCCCCGCCCCTGAGAGCCAGAACCCCAGCAACGTGGGGGCAGGGGCAGGACACTGGACCAGGCTGCTGAAGGACTTGGACCACCCTAACACCGAGGCACTGCCCAACTCCCAGGCCAAGCTCCATGCCAGGGGAGAGCACTTGGGCTCCTTGGCCATGTCTGATCCCTGAAGCGCAGAGGGACCTGGCCAACTCTGCTCCTCAGAGCTTAGGGTTGCCGGGGCCCAGCTGTCCCTGCAGGCAGGATCCTCCGTGATGTAGGCAGAGGAGACGGGTGGGGGCTGGGGTGTCAGGGTGACCCCCCCAGGGGATGGGTGAGGTAACCCCCCAGGGGATGGGCAGGTGACCCCTCGGGATGGGTGTGACCCCCCTCAGGGGATGAGTGAGGTGACCCCCAGGGGATGGGCAGGTGCTGCGGGGCCCTCGCTGCTGAGCCGGGTGCCCTGGTCCACCACGTTGTTTGCAGAAGGGGCAGGAGCTCGGCCTTTCCGCAGGGGCCTGGCTTCTCTCAGGGTCTGGGCCATGCATGCTCTCTGCTATGGGGTCTCTTGTTTGGGTTGAGGTAGGAGCCAGAAGGCGTGCAGGTAGAAGAGAAGGAGCACCCTGTGCAGAGGCTCAGCAGTGTCCTGGAGGCCCTGGAGGAGCTTCTGCGGCCGCTGTTCCCCATGCTCAGTGTCTCTGAGGCCAGGTACTGGGGATGACATTGAGGCCCAGTCCCCACCACACTCACAAATGGACGCATGTGCCCAGTGTTGTGGCCAACCACGTGTGCTGTGGCCAACCCCGTGTGCTTGCTGTGCCTTCTCAGCCGCCTTTGTTCCAGACTCGGCGTCACCCACCTGCTCCTGGGAGGATGTCCTGGTTCTGCCTCCATTCCAGCCTGGAGGAGCACCTCCCACTGCCCGCTCCCCGAGGCCCCTCCAGCCCCAGCCCAAGCACCTCCAAGGGGCCGTCGGGCTCCTTTGATTTTGGGTGGGAAGGAAGGCAGAGGGAACAGGCACCTGGCACCATTTAGCTTGGCTGGTGGATCAGAGATGATCCTGAAACCCTGCTGTTCATCCCAGCGCCGCCTGGCAGGACCATCCCCAGAAGCGAGCGTGGGGCCGTCTCGTGCTGCTGCTGCCTTAGATTGAAACAGGCTGAGCAGGTGTCACTTACGTGTAGATACATTCTTAGCAGATGTCATCTCTGTCTGTTTCTTAAACCCGGATATGTGACCTGACTTTCAGAGTGCAGATGCCCGTGGTGGTTGCAGATTCAGGGAAGTCCAAGGGTAAAGACAAGGAGAGGAAACCGTCCACAGGGGCACAGAGTGAGTGGGGCGGGCACTGCGCTCAGCCTGCGGAGCTCCTTCCACCAGAAGTGGGGTTGGGATCCACCCACCCATCTGGGACAGCCAAGGGGGGTCAGGAGCCCAGGAGTCCCACCCCCCGCAGCCCTCAGCCCCTCCCTCTGAGACATCCCTGCAGATGGGGCCCCAGAAGGTTCTGTGCACAGCCTGGACCAGCCCGTCCTCCAAGTAGGAGGCTCCGTGCCAGGCTCCCTGAGAGCACCCGGGAACCCAGCGCAGCTGCCCTCTCGTGGGTAGATTGTCAGCCCCGCCACACCACGCGTGCTTGCTAACAAAAGGAGGGAAAGACGTGATGGGAGGCTGTTCCTGGCCCCATTCCCGGGCATCTGGAGGAGTTGACGTGGAGTCAGGCGGGCCACCAGCCTTTCCCAGCAGCAAAGTCAGAAGCCCTGTGGCCCGTGGGAGGGGCCTCGTCTTCGGGAGCTGATCTCCCTGCACGGGCACTGCCGTTTCCAGACACAGTCCAGCCTGAGGTGGCCGATAAGATCATCCTGGTCGCAGACAGACATCTCCTGGGGCTGCCGCTGGAAGGTCTCTCTGTGTTTGATGAAGGGACGATTTCCTCTGTGTCACGAGAATTTTCTCTCCAAATGTTATGGAATCGCCTCCGTAAAGAAGAGACAGGTAGGAACGGCCCTTAGCCACCTTCATATGTAATTTAAAATGGAAAATTTAAATTATTTTTCAGATAAAACAATGTTAGCTCCTATCAAAAAATAATCATCCAATGTTGCAACATTTTTCTAGGCATTTATTCATTCAAAGATATTTACAGGATGTAAATACTCACCAGCCTGGGCAACAGGGTGAGAGTGCATCTCCACAAGAAATTTTAAAATCAGCCGGGCATGCACCTGTGGTCCCAGCTTCTCAGGAGGCTGAGAGGCAGGAGGATGGCTTGAGCCTGGGTGATGGAGGCTTTGGTGCCGAGATGGCACCACTGCACTCCAGCCTGGGCAAGAGTGAGACCCTGTCAAAAAAAAGAGAAGAAAATATAAACACTCAAAGGTATTTATAAAATACCTGCGATGTGCTGGTATCCTGGAGCCAAGCACATGGGGAGGAAGAATTGAACGCTGTTCTTGCCCCGACAAACATCTGTTTCAAAGGAGGGAACCAGACGGGTAGTGAGCGGCCTCCCCGTGAACCGCTCGCTTAGACAGGAAAAGCAACGAGGGAGCGTGTGGGAGGCCCTGGCCTCGGCCGGTCCCCGGGGGGGTGACGTTGGTGACTGAGTGCTGGCTGTGCAGACGGGCCCTGTTTGTGAAACTTCCCCAGCCCTACATTTGTGTTTGCAGTTTTCTGCATATATGTTGCACTTCAATATCAAATGAAATTAAAAATAAATAGACTGGACTTTTGCTTCCATCTCAGATGGGGTAACAAGGACCAGATTTGCCCTTCCAGCTGAGACAACTATAAACCAGAAAAAAACACACGATCGAGTGTCTCCAAACGTTGACGAGCAGGCCAAGCAGGACAAGGGTCCTTTAGGAGGGGCTGGCTGGTGAGCACCACGGCCCACCCAGCTCTTACTTCCTGGGGAGTTTCCAGGTCACAGTACTGGCAGGGGTGGGGGGTGGGAAGAGCCCAAGGGTCTCCCCGAGTTGAGGACAGGGAGTTTGGAGTCCGGGAACACGGTCGGCCAGAAGGTGCAGGGCGGGACACCCGGGAGGAGAGACCTGCAAGGAACAGCGGCTCTGAGAGGTGCAGAGTCCTCGGCAGAGAAACAGCCCACGCCTGTGTGCGCGGCTGGGGACGGGAAAGACGTGGACAAACACTGACAGCGCCTTCAACTTCAAAATCTCTTGAAAATATTTTTGAGCAAAAAGTTTAGAGCAAAAGAAAATGATAATAGTGTGAGGTTTTATGACATAAATGTGAAATGAGTAACAACAGCACGGAAGATGAGAGGGAGGGATGGAAGCAGCGCGCTGACGGCTCCGTCCTCTGGGAACGTGCTGGAACGTGACTTGAAGACACGAACTATACACCCTCAAGTAACCATTAAAAGCAGCAAGAACAAACAAAAGCCCACAGAGTTTATAGCAAATATATAATGCGGAAGATGAAATGGAATCATAAACACACAATCCTAAAAACACAAAAAAAAGAGGGAACAGAGAATGGATAGGAAAAATAAAACAGCAAGATAGTATATTTCAACCCAACCACGTCCGTAATCACCTTGTCTAAACACCCCAACTGAAAGAACATCATCTGATTAAATGAAAATTCAGCATTCAAAACATGCTTCCTCCAAGAAACCCACTTTAAATAGAAAGAAAATGGCAAGTTTAAAATAAAGGATGAAAACGCCATATCTCTTACTAGTCAAAGAAGGTTGGCATGGCGAGATGAAATTAGAAATAGGTGGAGTTAGGGACCAGGGATGCAGAGGGCCATTCCATACGAGGAGGAGGCTAATTCCTGAAGAGGGTGTGAAACTCAATTATTAATCCATCAGTTAACATCACTGCAAAATATACCAGATGAAACCCATGGAACCACAGAGCAAAAGGGACATACACAGGGATGGCGGGGGGTCAACATCCCCTTCTCAATAGTGAGGGAACAAATCTGCATCCAGTCAGGAGGGTGTGGAGGATTCAGACACAGCAACCAGCTTCATCTAACGGACACTTATGTGTCAGTCCCCCCTTGACAGAAGAATGTATTCTTTTTCCACACACGGAACATTTGACAAGATACACCCTACGTGGAGCCATAAAACAAGCCTCAAAAATCTTAAGGGGTCCAAATTACTCACAGTAGATTCTCTGACCACAGTGGAATTAAATTAAAAATTAATAACAGAAATCATGTCTGGAAAACCCCAAACACTTAGAAACTAACTATACTTCTTAAATACCCATGCATGAAAGAGGAAATTAAAAGGGACATTTAGAAAATACTGTGATCTGAAGGGAAGCAAAAACACAGTTTATCATGATCTGTGGATACTGTTGAAGTGCGAGAAGGAATTTACAGAACTGGGCTGAGGGAAAGAGGCCAGATCAAGGGAGTGCACAGGGGCTGGTTTCATTTTTACAAACGCCTGGGAGATACAGACTAATGTAGAAGTCAGAAGGCAGGTAAGTTGCTTCCTGGGGTGGGGGCTGGGTCTGCAGGAGAAGTAGGGGGGGCGGGCACAGGTGCCGGAGGGAGGGTCCCGGGTGTTTTGGGGAAGCCCCTGGGGCCGGGCATGCCAGGACCTTCACTGTGGCTAACTCACAGGAGTGCAGCGTCCAGTCCCATCACGTGGCTCACTTTAAACGCAGGCAGTTTACTGTGGTCACTTGTACCTGAACAACGCTAAAAATGGACGCTGTACTCTGGTGCTCTGACCCTTCCTGTGACCCCAAGTCCTCAAGGAGTTTCCTGCTTGTGAGTCGAAATTTTTTACGTAAAATACAGAAACAGCAAATTTGTATCAGGGTCATGGAAGCTCGCACCAGAGCACATGGGCGAGGTGGGTCCTGGAAGGAGGAAGTCAGTCAGAGGGCAGAACCCCCGCAGGCCCCGTGTCCAGGGAGGTTCCTGCAGGCCCGGGAGCTCCCGCAGCAGCTGGCCTGGTAGCTTACGGCTGGTCTCCACCGGGCGCCCCGTCCGTCCGCAGGCCACGGTCAGCCCCTTCTCGGAACCTGGCTTGTCCCTCTGGCCGCCCCCCTGCCTTCCCGTGGCGAGCTCCGTGTGGAGGGCGTGTTTGCCCTGTGTGGCAGGAGGGCACTCAGCGGCCTGGGACTGGCTGGGGCTCAGGCTGGAGGGGTCGAGAGGCAGGGAGCCAGAGCGGGAGTTGGTTGGCACAGACACGAGGCTTGCGGAGGTTCGGAAACCGTGTTTGATAGTGAAGTGTGCCACCTCTCTAGAAAAATGCCTGAGTGGAGCGACAGGCAGGAAGCAGGCCCCGCACCCACCGAGAGTCACTCCCCTCCCCCACCCCAGCTCACCGCCCATGGCGCCCACTCTCCTGGCCGTACTGCAAAGCCAGGGCTTTTAATGACCTCACCTCCAAGATCAGCACCCCGAAATCCTGCAGCCCGGTGTGCCTGTTCTTGAGGTCAGGCAAATGGCATCTGAAGGCGCGTGCTGGGTCCATATATGGCCAGTGCATTGTGTTATTTCCTTTGCTACACGGAAGCTTTTCAGTTTGATGTGATCTCACGTGTTTATTTTTGCTTGTGTTGCTTACAATTTCGATGTCATATCTAAAAAATTCATTGCCAAGACCAAAATCAAGGAGCTTTTCTTCCTTTTAGTAGTTGTTTGGTTTCCGGTCTCACATTTAAGCCTTTAATCCATTTTGAGTCGGGTTTTGTAGATGGTATAAGATAAGGCTCCAAACTCATTGTTTTGTGTGTGGATATTGGGTTACCCCAACACCATTTATTGACGAGACTGTCCTTTCCCCATTGTGCGCTCTTGACACTTTTGTCAAATATCAATTGACCCTGAAGATGTGGGTTTATTTCTGAATTCTCTATTCTGTTCTATTGGGCCCAGTGTCTACTTTTATACCCGTACCATATTGTTTTTATTACTATAGCTTTGTAGCATAATTTCAAACCAGGTAATGTAATGCCTCCGGCTTTGCTCTTGCTCAGGATGGCTTTGATTATTCAGGGTCTTGTGTGGCTCCTTGTAAATTTTAGGATTGCTTTTCTATTTCTGTCAAAAATGCCATTGGAATTTTGACAGTGCATTGAATCTGTAGGTTGCTTTGGGTAATATGGGCATTTAAAAATATTAATTCTTCTGGCTGGGCGTGGTGGCTCACGCCTGTAATCCCAGAACTTTGGGAAGCCGAGGCAGGCAGACCATGAGGTCAACAGATCGAGACCATCAAGGCCAATGTGGTGAAACCCCGTCTCTACTAAAAAATACAAAAAGTTAGCTGGGCATGGTGGTGCACGCCTGTAGTTCCGTAGGTACTTGGGAGGCTGAGGCAGGAGAATTGCTTGAACCTGGGAGGCGGAGGTTGCAGTGAGCCGAGATCGCGCCACTGCACTCCAGCCTGGGGCCTGGTGACAGAGTGAGACGCTGTCTCAAAAAAAATAAATAAAAAATAAATAATATTAATTCTTCCAATCCACAAACACAGGCTATCTTCCCATGTATTATGTCTCCTTCAGTTTCTTTCATCAATGTCTTATAGATTCCAAGGCATAGATCTCTCACTTCATGGTTGAATCTGTTCCTAAGTACTTTATTCTTTCTGATGCTACTATAAATAGGATTGTTTTCTTAATTTCTTAATCTGATAGTTCATTGGTAATATATAGAAATACTACTGATTTTTGTATGTTGATTTTGTATCTTGCAACTTTACTGAATTTATTAGTTCTAACAGGTTTTTGGTGGAGTCTTTGAGGTCTTGTATATATAAGAGCTTGTTATCTGAAAACAGATAATTTCACATCTTTTTTTCTGATGTGTGTGCCTGTTCTTTCTCTTTCCTTTTTAAAATTCTATTTATTTATTTATTGAGACAGAGTCCTGCTCTGTCACCAGGCTGGAATGCAATGGTGGGATATCTGCTCACTGCAACCTCCGCCTCCCAGGTTCAAGTGATTCTCCTGCCTCAACCTTGGGAGCAGCTGGAATGACAGACGCATGCCACCACACCCGGCTGATTTTTGTAGTTTTAGCAGAGATGAGGTTTCACCATATTGGTCAGGCTGGTCTCGAACTCCTGACCTCAGGTGATCCACCCACCTCAGGCTCCCAAAGTGCTGGAATTACAGGCGTGAGCCACCACGCCCGGCCTGTTATTTCTCTTTCTTGCCTCACTGCTCCGGCGGGGACGTCAGTGCTGCCTGAATGGAAGTGGCAAGAGTGGGTTTCCCTGCCTTGTTTCTGGTCTCAGGTGAAAACTTCCTGCTCTCTGCTGTTGGCTGCGGTTTGTCATTCGGTGTGTTTGTGGTTTTTCAATCTTTGTTCTCCTCATGATCATGAAGATATTCTCTTACGATATCTTCTAAATCCATCTCTTTTTTTCCCCAACTTTCACATTTCTATCTAACCGCCATCTGAGATGGACTCTGTGGAGTGTGAGGTGGAGTTTAAGTTATTTTTGTACGAGGGGATCCATCTGTCCACACGTCGTGCATTGAAACGTCCTTCCCTTCCCCACTGCCCGGCGCAGCCACCACCGTCATGGCAGGGACAGAACAAGAAAGAAGAATCCAGGCTAGATGCTCCAGCACCGGTGTGGTTGGCAGGATGCCGGCCGTCCAGGGGTGCCCACGCCCCAGCCCTGGTGCCTGTGAGCCTACGAGGTGGCCTGGTCCAGGGGTTTCGCAGATGCAGTTCCAGACTTGAGATGGGAGGCACTCCTGGGGTTATGTGTGGGCCCAGGTGATGACCAAGTCCTCACATGAAGGAAGCAGGAAGGCCAGAGAAGAGCTTGAAGGCTGCGCTGCCGATGGTGAGGACGGAGGGCATGGCCAGGAGCCTCCAGGGCCAGCGCGGTCGGGCACTGCCGCCATCATGACCCAATGCACCCCATTCCGACGTCCGACCCCAGAACCATCAGACAGGAAGCAGTGCCGTGTTAAGGCCCCATTTTTGTGATAATTGATTAACCGCAGCCACAGACACTCACAGAACCCTCACCACAGAGTAACCAAAAGCCGGGCTGCCAATCATCTGAGTCTTTGAAATGCGTTACCAAGTGACCACAAAAGGAAGAATTAGGCTGAGCCTTGAAGTGTCCTCGGAGCCATGAACTACTGAGTCGGAGGCACTGCCAGGTGTCAGCACCGCAGCAAAGCGTTAAGGGCACCCCAAAGAACCGGTGTGCGAACTCCAAACGAACAGAGAAGGAAAATGAATGGGCCACTTACCTCAGACAAGGTATCCAACAGCTAGTAATGGAGAAACACATAGAAAAACAGGGAAAATAAAAACAAAGAGGTCAGATAGTAGAAGTTGGCCCACTTAGGTCGTATATCAACGTGGGAAGTAAAAGTTCCTCTTCGAAATTTCCTTTCTTGTTAAAGAACAAATCAGCCTGGCACGGTGGCTCATGCTTGTAATCCCAGCACTTTGGGAGGCCAAGGAGGGTGGATCACGAGGTCAGCAGTTCAAGACCAGCCTGACCAACACAGTGAAACCCCGTCTCTACTAAAAATACAAAAATTATCTGGGCGTGGTGGCAGGCACCTGTAATCCCAGCTACTTGGGAGGCTGAGGCAGGAGAATCACTTGAACCCGGGAGGTGGAGGTTGCAGTGAGCTGAGATCGTGCCACTGCCCTCTAGCCCAGGCAACAGAGCCAGACTCAGTCAGAAAAAAAATAGGATAAATCATAAGTGTGCTAATAACTCTTTATTAAGCCCTATCCTATGTAGCTATTAGACATGCCATGCTTACAGGCATGTAGTATATTCTAACGTCCTTGTACTTTCACCAAAGATATCTGTGCTGGACATTCTCACAGGCATGTACCAGCTCACAGCCTATGCCCCTTACCTGTTTAAAAAGTTTTCAGTTGTTAGCCAATCAGGTTTTAGTTTAGATTGTGAGCTCTGGCTCCAGCCAGTGGAGATCAGACACAACAGTAAGGACAGCCCCAAATGCGTAAGGGATAAATATGTCTGCTTTTCCTTTGTTCATTGTATTCTCATGGCAAGATGGCTAGCGAGGGTACCCTTCCTGCAGTCCAGGAAGTAAAAATTGCTTGCTAAGTAAGAGATCTTTTGTCTCAGTGCTGATTTTTCTTTGTGGCACCAAGCATCTGTTTCTAACGTTCAAAAAAAGGTCAATTGGCCAACCCTGCCAATGAGACGACAGAGGAGAGAGGAGGGTGCCAGTCTCATGCAGTTTGCAGGAAACACACCCATCAAAAAGGACCCACACGAGATAAAGCAAGAGAAGTGAAAATGAGTAAACATTTAAAAGTAACCAGGAGGGTCAGCGTCTGCCTCTCAAAGGAAACAGACTTTAGAGCCAGGCATTAGTAGTGACGTGGCCATCATGAGAAAGGTTCGACTCCTCAGAAAGATGAAACAGCCTCCAAATACAAGAAGCGGTAAGAAGCAAAAACTGTGGGGCGCGGCCTCCGGCTGGTCCCGACGCTGGAAGATTTCGCCGCTCCTGGATTACTGATGCATCTGACAGACAGAGCAAAAAGAGGGGATTCAGGGCAACGTGATTAACCATCTCGGCTTAATAGAGACACGGAACTCTGTGCCTAGAACGGGGCGGTTTGTGATCTTTTCAAGTACACTGGGAACAACCACTAAATGGAGAAGCAGGTCCCACCGTGTCTCAGACACAGGCAGACAGCCCACACCTGAGGCGCAGCGTGATGGGGGCAGAAAGCAGTTGCTGAGGCGCATTTTTTCCATCCTGGTACGTTTGAAAATTCAAGACCACACTTCTGAATATCTCATGGGACTCAGAAGAAATGAAACGATCGTGGAAATGTCAAAAACTTGCGAGACATTGCTAACCTGACTTAGAAGGCGCTGCAGCTGCAAATGCCAACGTTAGAATAGGAAAAGCGCCAGGAATTCCTAAGCTCAGCACCGATTTAAGAAGTCAGAGCGTGAAGGCAGAGTAATCCAGAAGCAAGTGGAGGAGAAGATGCAGAAAGTGCCCGAGGCAACACCAAGGAGACAAGGACGCCGCAGAGGAGATCAACGAGAACGTCGGAGCGAGAGACGCGGCCTCGGCGCACACCAGAGGCGACGGGAGAGCCGAGGAGCAGCTTTGTGCCAGTGCAGTGAAAGCCCGGGGCAGCAGGGACGACACACAGGAGAAAACGCTTTCAGACTCCAGGAAGAACGGAAAGCTGAATAGTCTCAAAACCAACAAAAAAGGACATCCATGGATTTAAGTATTCTCACCAAAAAAAAAAAAAAAATCAGTTTTTCCATGTTTTCGCTGAATTCTGCCAGACTGTCAAGAAACAGATGATGTCAGTGTTAGATAAATCTCCCCAGTAACAGGGACGTCGACAGCTCCCCCCACCCTTCCACAGGCCAGCCCGACTCCTCCCAGACTGCTCCAGCGCACCACAAAAAGTACCTAAAAAGATAAGCTGTCATCTCTCAGGTCAGCCTTTTCGCTTCCCTTCTTCCCTCCCTGAGGGGGTCTCGCTCTGTCACCCAGGCTGGAGTGCAGTGGCACAGTCATAGCTCACTGCAGCCTCAACCTCCTGGGCTCAAGCAATCCTCTCACCTCAGCCTCCCAAATAGCCAAGCCTACAGGCATAGGACACCATTCCCAGGTAAGTGTCTTTTTAGAGACAGGGTCTAACTATGTTGCCCAGGCTGGTCTTGAACTCCTGGGCTCAGGTGATCCTCCCACCTCAGCCTCCCAAAACACCAGGATTATAAGGCGCGAGCCACTGTGCCCAGCTCCAGTTTAACCTTAAAACGCTGCAAATGTCCTAGATGAACAGATTGCAGGAGGAACAGTGGTACGAGCATTTCAGTCAGCACAGGGTAAAAGCATTTGATAAAATGCACACATGTACTTCGTGAGCTGGGAACAGAACGCAATGCCCCATCCTAATAAAGGGATCCATCAAAAACTAGAGAGAACCTCCTTCCTAACGGGGCTCCCTGAGAAACAGCCTCTTTGAAGGGGGTCGGGCAGTGAGCCCCATCCGTGCGTCCATTCCACTGTCTACTGGAGGCCCCAGCACAGGCACACAGAAAGGAAAGGAAAGAGGGGGCAGAAACAGGAGGGAGTGGCCAGCCTTCCCAGGCACACAGCTGTCTGTGCAGAACCAGCAAAAGAAGAAAGGGGCGGGTTGTAAATCCCTGCACAGAAGGCCTGGAACCCGCGAGGGGCCCAGGCACGCTGGTGAGTACCCAGTGGCGTGTGTGAATGGTCAGCCGGTGGGCCTTGGAGCCTTGAGAGAGTGGTTCTTCCTTTTGGGGACTTTCCCGCAGGCCTGTGAGCCTTTCCTTTTGAGAGGTTATTCCCACGTCAACTTTACAAACGGTTAAATCGCTTGTTCTCACTACTTGTTTTTTTTCATTGAGGTGAAAGTTGTGCAGCATGAAATTAACCGGCAGTGTGGCGGGACGGCCGCCTCCAGCTGCAGCCAAACATCCCTCCTCTTTCTTGTCTTCAGCAGAAGGTGGCGTGAAAAAGGAGGGGAGAAGCAGAGACTCCAAAAAGAGAAGCCTAGCGAAGAAGGGCAAGAAGGTGGGTGGGGGCCTGTGGCAGGGGATCTGGCGGGTGGGCACAGCGGGAGGTCAGGGTCCCAGCCCCTGCACCCGGCATGACCCTGGTCTGTGGTTACAGGGCAGCTTCCCCCGGGTCATCCCCCCCGACTGCATCATAGTCGACTCAGACAACTTCAAGTGTATCCTTTGATGGACTCTGGGGGCGGGGGTGCAGACCTACCCTGTGCTCCTGTTTCTCCTTGACTGGGCCTCAGTCATCGTGGACCCATACGAGGAGGCCCAGGGCCCAGGTGGGTGCTGCACAGGGCTCCCCGCTCAGGCACACACTGGCCTCCGCCTCCTGCTGGCCTGCAGTGGTGGGCAGCAGCTGGTACACGCCTCCTTGAGGTGCTGAAATCAGCATATGTGCTTGCCTGTTTTGGCTTTAAATATTTCAATTTGTTGGGGTTATCTCTCTTGCTAGCCTGGTTCTACCATAACCCTACCAGGGCATGGCAGGGCACTGACATATCCGTCTGCCTTCGCTGTGACCCCTCCCCAGGGATCCCGGCCCTGCACACCTGTGTGTGACAAGGTGTGTCGTGTGTCTGCACCCCATTCTCCTTGTAGAAATGCTGACTCCTGTCTCCATCACCCAAGAAATTTTGGAAAGATTCCAAGACACGTTCACATCGCGATGGGTGGGACATCTGGGAAGCAGGCAGTTTCCCAGGTTCGGATCTAGGTTCCCAGGAGCTGTTTGCGTGTGTCAGGTCTTGGGTCCGGTGAGGAGCCACTGCTCTCACCCCCGGCCCCTGGGTCTGCCCTGTAAGTCCCAGCAGGCACAGCACGTGATGCCGAGACAGACCTGGCTCCTTGAGTCCTCACAGAGACTAGGCAAGGGGCACTGTTACCCACTTTACAGATGGTGACCCAGGGCCCCCAGCGTCACCGATAGCACATGGTCCAGCAGCAGGGGCTGCCTCTTCACCCCCAGCACTGCAGCCGCTCCAGAGACCACTCAGACTCTGCCCCCCAGGTGCCCTCCGGGTTCCGTGGTCCAGAGGTGTCCAGAAGTGCCAGCAGAGAACCAGAGCAACCAGGGAGGGAGCGCCACGGGTGGGAGGGAGGTCCTTCCACGTCACAGGCTCCATGCCAGGGGCAGGGCTTCAGGGACAGGTGTGTGAAGCACAGGTGTGTACAAGGGGCAGGGGTGCAAGGGCAGGTATGTGTAGTAGTGGGCAGGAGTGTGCAGGGGCAGGTGGATGCAGGGGCGGACTGTGTGGGGGGCGGGGGGCGGGGTGTGCGGGGGTGGGGGTGTCCGGGGGGCGGGGTGTGCGGGGGGCGGGGGTGTCCGGGGGGTGGGAGTGTGCAGGGGGCAGGGTGTGCGGGAGGTGGGGGTGTCCAGTGGCTGGGGGGTGCAGGGGAGGGGGATGCGGGGGTGGTGGCAGGTGTGTGCGGGGGTGGGGTGTGTGGGGGTGTGGAGGGGCAAGAGTGTACAGGGAAAGGGGTGTACAGGGCAGGTGTGTGCCAGGGCAGGTGTGTGCGGGGGCAGGTGTGTTGGGAAGGGGGGCGCTGCAGGGGCAGGGCTGAGGTCGGATATGGAAGGAGGGAACCCTGGTCTGGTCACTGTCTCCCCTGCCTGGAGTAGTGGGGGTGCCTTACCCTCCACATGCTTGGCCATTGGGAAAGCCCCTCAGCGCTTCCCACAGCCAGCCCTGCCCGGGGATGGGGTGTTCATTCCAGCACAGAGGTCCATGCTCACGGGGAGTCCAGCTGACTGGGCTTCATCCTAACCCTCTGATCAGAGCACAGAGGAGAGAGGCATGGGCATTGGGAAAATGAAAGAAAGTTGTGTTTCAGACGCAAGCGGGATGGGCATGGGCCACACAGGATGTGGCCTGCTTGAAGAAGGCACACTGGGGTCTGGCACAGGTGTGTGGCCGCTGTTCACCCACGCTCTCCTCTCTCTGCAGCCAGGCCCAGTGGGAGCAGGCCCTGGGCAGCTGCAGTGGCTTCTTCTTCTATGGGATGGAGCGCTTCCTGTCCCATATATTAGTGGAGAGATTGGTCGCCATGAACTTACAAGGTGAGAGGGGTCCTCTGGCCAACCGCCCATGGGCACAGGACAAATCCATCTGAGGGCAGAGCAGGGCCACCGTCATCTGCTGGTGCTGCCCCCAGCAGCTGTGGCCACAGGCCCCCTCCTGTCTGCAGATAGACGGCTTCTGCCCGCCCCTACACCCCCTGCCTGGCCCACACAGACATGGCAGCCACAGGGGCTTCTGTCCCCCCCACCCGCCCTTCATTTCTCAGAGTGTCCCCACTCCCCCTGCCCAGCTTTTCAGACCTGGCAGGCCTGTCAGTGCTGGGCACAGGAGCTAAGGAAGGATGGGGTGGGCAATTCAGGACCTTGCTGGTCACGGCCCCTCCCTCAGGCCCCTCTAGTCTAATCGTGGGCACCTGGGGCCTCGCCTTCCCCTTCACTGTCCACCGGCGTGGAGGGTCTGCCGGGTGTGGCCCTGCTGTGCCTGGCACAGTGACACCCCAGCCAGCTCCAGGATGGGGGCTTTGGCAGGAGGTGGGGACAGCACAGCAGGCTGAGGGCGTGGCTGAGTATCGCAGGCGTGACCACCATCTCGAGCACATGTGTAGGGGCACACCACCCCATCACGTGCCACGGCCTGAGGGTGGCACTGACAGAGACAGCAGCCTGCCCTGGACAGCAGGCACGGCCACTTGGACACCGAAGAGCGAGCGGTCAGGAGGCAGGCATGGCTCAGCCCTGTGCCAAGGCCACCCCCGTCTCGGCTCCTGTGGCTGCAGCCCTACCAGGATGACCCTGTGCAGGGCCGGCCCACTCGCTGTGACCTTCTCTGATGTGGCTGCAGGTGGCTCCGCTGTGTGGGGTTTGCGGGAGCCTTTCAGGGACCTGAGAGGTGTGGTGCCCCCCATGAGGTGCGTGGGCCCCACGGGGGCACTTAGACTGCCCTGCAGGGCAGAGGAAGCCAATGAGGGGTGCCCAGGAGGGCTTCCCACCACTTCCTCTTGCCTGGCACAGTCGTCTGGAGGAGGCTGTGAAGGGCCTGTGCTCCTGAGGCCAGCCAGGTCCGTGGCCAGGGTGTCCCTAGAAAGAACCTGACGGTCATGAGGTTGGAGCCTGAAGCTGAGTGGCCAGCATGCCACGCCCTGCCATGCCCTGGGGGCACAGGCCCCCCCACACTCCCACCCCTGCATCGGGCCACGGCTGCTGAGCCGCCCTTCCTGCCCTTCCACCTCCCATCGGCAGAGTGCCAGGTGCTGGTCCTGCTGGACCTGGCGCGGTCCTACCAGAGCATGAGGCGGCACATGGAGAGCTCGGAGCACAGGAGGTGCCTGGCTGCCCAGGGGAGGGGGTGCAGAGGGCGGAGAGGTCAGACGGGGGGCGGTGGGTGCCACACGTGAGCAGGGACTCAGGGGGCGGGTTTCAGGAACTGTGAGAGCCACTGGGGCACACACACATTCCAGCAATTGGCGAGATGCGTGTGCATAGGGAGGGAGGCTCCGCTGGGCCCCCGGGTGCCAGCCCACAGGAGCCGGGTCCTTGCAGCGCCTCAAAGCCGTCCCTGGAGGATCCTGTCGAGGTGGCCATCCTGCTGAGCCTGGTGGGGGTCAAGAGCATCCTGGCGAACCAGTGGTCCACACTGCTGCAGGACAACGCGCTGCGGGCCAGCGTCCTTTGGGAAGGTGCGTGGGAGCCAGGCACCCCGGGCCTGTCCCGCAGCCCTTCAGCAAGGCTGCCAGGGTGTCCACGCCTGCCTGAGGGGTCGCTTCTCCCCTAGATCTGTTGGCTGTCGGGAAGCCGGTTGGAGAAACGGTGCGCCTCCTTCAGGAGATGAGCGGCGATGAGGCGGTGAACCAAGGTGAGGGAGGGAGGGCGGCCGGCACGCATGTCCTTGAGCGCCCTCCGCAGCCACTGCCCGTGGGGCACATGCTCCCCACGGCCCTCCGGGGACAGGTGTCTCGGCTTCCCCGTGGGGACCTGGGACTCCAGACACTAACTAGGATCCAGAAAGCGGAGGGCCTGTCGTTGCCCGGAAGTTGCCTGCATCTCTGCACTGCCCCAGCACCCCGCAGTGGCGCGAGCCTCAGCAGTGACGCCTGCAATGCCGAGTGGCTCCAGAACCCAGAGGGAAAGCGTCACGCGAACCCCAGGAGCCCGGGGCTTTCTGGGAACCAGTGGGAAATCCAGGGGGCAGCTGTGCCAGGCCCCTCCCAGAGCAAGGGCCGGACGGCCCCTGGATGTGACCAGGAGTCCCCGCCTGGGAGGAGGCCTCCTGGAAGAGGAATGCGTGGGCTGAGGGTGGAGAGCAGCCCATCCCTCTCACGGCCTCACAGGGGACACGTCGGGAAGGGGCCCAGGACATGGTCTGTTCTCAAATACAGACAGACGGAACCCCACCCACTCATCCTTCAGAGTTAGCAAAACCCTCCTGCCACGGTGGGGGAAGCGCAGAGAGGAGCTTCACGGGACCCTGAGTCGAAGCGCTTAGCAGCGCGCGGAAGGGGTGGTCTGCCCTGACTGGGAAGGCCTCCCCGCACCGAGGCCTTCCATATCCACCACTGGCCAGGAGCTTACTGTCTAAACAGCACGTGGTCCATAGTCTGGGGGTGCCGGGCCCAACCACCCATGCTTGTTGGGGAGGGAGGGAGCGAGGGGCAGGAAGAAGGCGGACGGAGTGCACGCTTATCCTGCAATCGCGGAGCCAGGTGCAGACACGGAGGCCACTGTGGCGTGGCTGGTGTGGGCTCTGCAGCGGAATCCAGGAAGGGCAGAGCCAGGCCGGAGTGGTTCCGCTGCTCAGCCATGACCTACAAGCTCTGGTCCCTGTAGTGGAGGACGCTGCTCCCTGCAGGGCAGCAGCCACCCCCTGGACGGCCGCCCCCCAGCAAAGCAGCTCACCCGGCCGAGGGGTGGAGCGGTGACAGTGGGCTTCGGGTCAGGGGGTCCAGTCCTGGTGCGTCACCTGGCTGTGCAGGGCCTTCCTGCCGTCACTCTCCTGGGCCTGGAAACTGTTGGTGACTTGGACACCTTGGTGCAGGAGGGGTGTGCAGGTGGTGGGGGCGCCCTGCGAGGCCTGGCGGATGGCAGTGTGTTCCCCTCGGCACCCTCAGTCGGAGCACCTGCCATGCCCGCCCCTGTGCCCTGGCCCTCAGCCAGGCTGGACGTCCTGCGGGTCCTCGGGGTTCACGGCTCCCATCCCTCTCTCCACAGACGAGGCTTCTCAGACCTTGAAGGACAAGGTGCTTCTGCTGCTGCAGCCGCAGCTCCAAAGCTCCGAGCTCCTTCCCACCACGCTCAACTTGGTCCTGTATGGGCTGCCGCACCAAGCCATCGGCTAGCGTGGGCCTGGACACTGTCCTCCGCCCTTGGCTCTGCCCCTCTGCCAGCCCACGGCCCACTCATCCCCAGCGCCCGGCTGTCTCTCCCCGGCCCTTGGTGCAGCCTCAGCCTGAGACCCTCCCCCCGTGCCCTCCCGCCAGGCGGTCACCTGGACCTCGAGCTCTGCCTGCCCGTGTGCGCCATGGGGTCTGTGTCGGGGCTGGCATTGTGTCTCTCCCTAGGGCCAGGACAAGGGCGGCCTGCCATCAGGAGGCTTCCCCAGCTGGCAGCAAAACTGCCTTTCCCTAGGGAAGAGGCAGCCGGTGCTGGGTTGCTCAGACCAGAAGCACTGTTAGGACCTGTTAGGCTGTTTTTGATTTGAGTGTTCTAGTAAACAACAAAAGCCAGTCTCTGTGCGTGTGCTCTGAGTGTCTGTGTGTGGTCTCTGCCACTCGAGTGTCTGTGTGTGGTCTCTGGGACCCGAGGCTCTGTGTGTGGGCTCTGGGACTCAAGGTGGCTCCAGGTGGGTACTTCTGGACCAGCCTCAGCGCTACTGCCATGGACACCAGCACCTTCTGGGATGCTGGCCCGTGAGAAACGCACCCCTTGAACCCAGCAGCTTTCCAGCGTGTGCTGGGGGGGTGTCACGCCAGCCCAGGCAACATCCCCTGCACACACACAGGGCACCTCAGATGGAACCTTCCAGAACAAGGAGGCTCGTGGTGGCAGGGTCTGTGTCAGCAAGCACCACATGGAGCTTCTCGTGAAGAGATGCTTTTCTTCTGTGAACATTCGCGGTGGGCTGCAGCATCCGGGGGGTCCTGGGGGAAAGGACGTGCCTTCCGGATGGCCCTTCTGGATTTCTGGATATGTCTCTCCCAACTCGGGCATATGGGTGGGAGCTGGGGGGGTCAAAGGGTGTATTGGTCCATGGGAGGCCATGGGGTCTGCAGAGCTTTCTGGAGACAGGCCCTCCCAACACACACGGGCTCTGACCAGGACCCGGGGAGGGCTCAGGACAGCCCTGAAGGGTGGAAGTGTGAGCCTCGCGTGCCCAGCCAGCGCTCCGGCTCCCCCTCCACATGGGGCCACGTGGGCCCGTTTCTCCAGCCTGAGACCCGAAATGTGCAGGCCAGGGGGCAGCCCCCTCCCGCTGTGGGCAACTCAGCCACGTGAGGTCAGGGCTGCCTGGAAACCTCAGAGTTTCCTCCGTGTCTGATGGGGAGGAGGGGCAGCGGCGCTGTGAGGGGGAAGGGTCTGCTGAAGGCCTTCCTGCCCACGCTGTGCCCGTGAAGCCCACTCGCCCAGCCCGGCGCCCACCCAAACTCCTGCTGGGCGCCAACGCCAGGCCAGCAATAGCCAAGACAGCTGGGTCAGGACAGGCGGCCCCAAAATGACCCAAAATAGGTCTACGTACCTATTCCCAGATGGGGAGTTTTTAAAGAATAAAGATAACATGAAATGCTGGAGGAGACTGTCACACAAGGGGCTGTACCCTTTGGAAAATAGTTCGCCTGGTTCTTTAAAGCCACAACCCGGCAATGGCACTTTTGGGCATTTAGCCCAGAGAGCGGGAAATGCACTTCCACACAAACGCACGCACACGTGTTCACAGCAACCCACGTCCGTCCACAAGCAAATGGTCAAACTCTGCTCTGTCCACTTGGGGTTAACACTGCCCAGCAGCAGCGGCAAATGGTGGCTCCGGCCTGACGAGCCTCCAGGAGTTGGGCCGAGGACAAAGCCGGCATCAGAAGCGTCACAGGCTGCAGCAGGCAGCTAGCACAGCTCTCACAGCGGTGGCGCTCTGGCGCTGCGCAGTTAGTGTGCCTGGCTCGGGCGCCACCGCTGACCACCAGTTGTGGGTCTTGATTCTGGCAGCAACGCCAGTCCCTATCTGAGAAAGGAACGCCCGAACAACGTGCTGAAAACAGACCACGGCGCCCGCCGTTCACCCACAGCTTGAACCAACCTCACTTCCCGGCTTTGCTGTTTGCGGCAACCGTGCACAGCGCCGCGGCTGGGGAAGGCGGGGGCGCGGGCGACAGGCGCCGTGCCCTGTTTTTGCAACTTCCTGTGAATCTGTAATTAATTTGACATAAAAACGGTAAAATGTATATCTTTGATAATATTGAAAGGTTATGTGTGATTCTCTTTTTTGTTTGATTTTTCTTCTTTCAAGTATATACACACACTTGTTCCAGTTTGTAGGGGAAAAAAAAAAAGCTAACTAATGACCAGGAAATAAATTGAAATCAGAGCTGCGCTGGAAATATGGGCTTCCTTCTATGGAGCTGCTGGCGCCCACCCAAACAACAAGAATAAAAGCTTCTGGAAATATTTCATCCGCGCAGCACCACATTTTTTACCCTACGCTGTGTCCACACATGCGAGAAATATTAAACAGCGAGTGCCATTCCATGCATCAAAGGCTTTAAAATAACTTTCTGAATTATGTCCCGGCAACATAACAAATCACATTATCAATTAGCTTCTATAAGAGAAGTGGCATTCTGTAATATATTCAAGCGGAAAAAAAATTGCATAGGTGAAATGTATGTAACCCTAAAAACTCTGAGGCAAGAGCAGATGCGCTGGAATTCGTCGGAGATAATGCAGGACGGAAGGTGGTCTCCAGGGGCACGGCCCTCAGCCTGCAAGTCCCCAGCACGACACAGAAACCGCGCTGGTCGCTGGGACTTCAGGAGATGCTCACCTGGCCGGCAGGCACCCAGTCTCCCCGACGTCAGGGGCCCCTCAGGATGGGGGGAGGCAGGGACACTCCTGCACTGCTGTCCCCACTTGGCCAGGGACCAGGTGAGGATGAGCTCCGTCTTCTCCCCGGAAAGTGGCCGGGAACCTGGCCTGGGCCTTCGGGGGAGCAGAAGGTGAGGCTGGCTGTGCCCACACTGGGCGCTGCCGGCCCCCCCAACCCAGCTTCCCGACTGCGTGCTGGGGAAGCTGACGTCCTTTCTGCCCCTGTGCTTCCCTCCCACAAGGCCTTGTCCTGCTCGGGTCTAGATGGGTGGATGGGTGCCCTCAGTTCTTCCACCCTCTAAAAATGTCCATTTATTAGTTTACAGATTGAAAATGTGAACAGGTTTAGAATGAGGGTTTTTGGACGCACTTCCTCATGCTGCACCCCAAGCCACACCAGTCCGCCGTGTTAGGGGTTCCTTCTGGTTCCCGTCGGCCTCGGTTCCTGCACTGACAGCTTGTGCCGTGTCCAGTAACTCGTGGCTTTTCCATTTGGAGGTGGTCAAGTCGAAGTCCTGGTGTAAAGCATCCCTTACCCTGCGACAGGCCCCTGGCCAGCACCCTCTAAAGGAGCATGAGTTCCCGGCACCCCAGCTCTGGACGCAGCCTCAGCCCCTGCTGCTCCCGTGGAGGCAGCCTCTCTGGACAGGGCGGGGCAACGGGGCCCCATCAAGTTTGAGCCACAGCAGAGTGGGCAGAGGGGGGGTGGGCACAGTCGGTGCCCCCGTCCCATACCCACTGGGGTCACACATACGTGGCCTGGAAGGTGAGTCCCCGAAGTTCCCACCCAAAAGGGCATGGGACGGTCAAAGGGTGTGGCCAGCACCCTGCAGACGGTCCGCTGAATCCCCAGGTGCACCACGAAGCCCCATCGGCCCCCACCCCACCCCGCCTCTCTCGACTGGGCAGCCTCAGCCTCTCCCCTGCAGCCTGGGGGCCTGGCCCTGGACGCTCTCAGGTTCCCGAGGTCCCGGGACGTCCGGTGAGCCACGCCCTGGCCGTCCTCCCTGGAAACTCGGGGGCTCTGGGTCTCAACTCACAGGCACAGCCGAGAGGCTCTTCAGACAGATTTGGATGAAGGAATGAGGCGGGTTAATAAAACTAAAATGGTCACAGATGCTTGTATATAAATTTCTATTAAGTTGCCTCATCCAAGGTTGGTCTCCAATAGTTTAATTTCTGTGTTAAATAATTAAAACTCTATCTTCACTTGCTGTGAACAATTGTTTTCCTTAATGATCTTCCCAGAGGAGCCAGTAATTTTATATCTTGTAAAAATGATTAAATGGCATCATTATCCCATATCTCTGAAATATAACTCAGCAACTTCAGGGAAGGCCATTTGTATTCAATTAATGCTCCCTCGCGTGAGATGCGGTGTCACCTCATGCCAGCCTCACCCGGCTGTCCTCTTTTTATGATGACGATGATGAAGATGGAAACAACCAATTTAATTATCCCATTTCCAACACAGAAATCAATTTCCAATACATCTTCACCCTTAAGAATAAAAGGCAGCCGTGGTTCCTGGGAAGGGCAGGTGGAGTGAGAGCCCTTCGTGGGGACAGGGTCTTGGGTACGGGGCAGAGGGGGCAGAGCTGAGGGGACAGGGACGTGGGGACAAGGATGTGGGGACAGGGTGAGGGGACCCAGCCAAGGGTTAGACCTGAGGCCATGGGGCCGCTCGGCTGCTCAGCCCTCTCCGGGCTCCCTTCCTGAGTGCAGGGCTGGGCCCTGGGAGCCCCCTGCCATTCCTTGCTGAGCTCAGGGCTCTGTACCCTCCGAGGTATCCCTCACCTCCATCCTGTTCCCAGGGGTTACCCTCCCCTGCTCCTCCCCCACACCCCCCTCCGGCCCCACAGCCTCTCCAGCTGTGCTCCAAGGGACCTGGGCTTAGGCTCCTGGGATGGTCCTGCTCGCTGGGCGGACACGCTGACCCCTGACAGCCCATCCCACTGTCCTCGAGGGTCGTCGGCACGGCATGGAGGGGCTCCCGCCGTGAGGGTGACTGGAGGGACACACCCGCCTGGCTACTCATCACCGCGCTGGCGGCCAGTGTAATCTAATTGTCTGACATTTTTATCACAATTCATTGGGACCGGAGAGAGAAGGCTAGATTGATACCCCGTGCAGTCGGCTAATGGCCCGCACAGCGCTGATGGCCAAATTACAGGGAGCTCTTAAACGTTCTTATTACGGATTTTAATACTTTGTGACAAGAGGCAAGAGGTGGGTTAAGATAATGGGGACACGGCCGAGCCCTGCCTGCTGCCTGCAGCTGGGGCCTGCCCGGACCTGCTTGTCTTTCTAGCCCTGCCCTGAGTCCAGCCTGGGTGGGACTGGGGTGCTGGAAGGACTTGGGGTGCTCAACAGCCTGGGCAGAGACCAGGGGCCGGTCCCTGCGACCCATGACCCCAGGAGACCTCATCTTTGGAAGGAGGCTCTCAAGGCCCAGAACCACCCCTTGCGGAGGCTGCACCCCACATCCCTGAGGGCAGAAGGCTGGACCCAGGACTGTCCCTTTTAGAGGCTTGAGAAGGATTTTTCCTGGGAACCCCAGCCTCAGAATGTCCTGCCACCTTTGAGGAGCTTGGAGATCCCAGCCCCTAAATACTGGATGACCTGTAACAGGGTGAGGCAGCACCCCGCCCCCCGCCGCCCCATAAAATCAGGCCCCAGGAGAGGAGGAGCCAAGGTCTTGGGGCCACAGGACTCACTCGGAAGGGAGGAGAGTGGCCCCACCACAAGCAGCTTTGCTCTCTGGGCTGTGAGGGCCCCACCCCTCCCATCTCCCCATCACTGAGCCCCAGCCCTGCAGGGACAGGGGCTGAGACTTCCCGGAACGCTGTGCTTCTCCCGGGGACCAGTTCTTGCTGATTGAAGAAATAGGAGTCAGAGAGAACCAGGGTCCCTTAGTAACAGACCCCCCCATTAATGGCTGGTTCGAGGCCAGCCTCCCAGAGTCCCTTAGAAATCTCACACCTGCAATCCTAGCACTTTCGGAGGCAAAGGCAGGTGGATCACGAGGTCAAGAGATCGAGACCATCCTGGCCAACATGATGAAACCCCGTCTCTACTAAAAATACAAAATTAGCAGGGCGTGGTGGTGCGTGCCTGTAATCCCAGCTAGTTGGGAGGCTGAAGCAGGAGAATCCCTTGAACTTGGGAGGCAGAGACTGTGGTGAGCCCAGATCTTGCCACTGCATTCCAGCCTGGTAACAGAGCAAGACTCTGTCTAAAAGAAAAAAAAAACCAACAGAAATAGACCTCCCATTCTTGGCCAGGTGCAGCCAGCCACCCTTGCAACATGTGTGGCCATTTTACTAAGTTCTGGTTTAATGGATGTCCATAAAAGGAAAGGCTTGCTTTTTTTTCTTCCTGTCTGCCGGCTGGAACAGAATCTGATGGCTGGAGCTTGGCAGCCATGTGGTGCTGTGAGGTGGAACCTATATGCCAAGGATGGCACAGCCCCAGCTGGAAGGAGCCTGGGTCCTCCGTGCTTTTGGGGTCAGGAGCTTCCCATCCTGACCAGCTCGCCTCAGACTCTGTAAACATGAGCGAGCAACAGCATTGCCTCTGATTTAGTTCTCACCAGAGAATCTGGTCCTGTCGACGCCACGTGCCACGCCTGGGAACAGGGGTCCCAGAGCCGCATTTCCCCCTCGAACGTGGCGTCCTTGAGAGCAGGCCTGCATGGGCTTCGAGGGTGGGGCCTGGGCCTGCTCCCCAAGGCCTCTGTGATCCCAGAATCACTTCCAGGGGTGACAGCGTTGTTCCTAAGGCCATTCTATCCTGCCTCATCCAGGAATTCCAACCCGGGCAAGAGGCCAGGTGGTAGAAAGAAATGAGGGGTACTGTGGGCAGAGGACCAGCCCTCGAGAGCAAGGCTGTGGAGGGACAGCCCAGCACGAGGAAATTCAGGCTCTGTTCTGGTTACACAGTTTTTCTGGGGAGGCAGAAGGGCCCAGCCACAGCAGAGACTTGAATGTGGAAAGAAGAAATAGGCAGGGGTGTCCCTGCTCCCACTGCAGAGAGACGCCCCCACCCCCACCATGGAGAGACATCCCCACCCCTGCCTCAGAGATATGTCCCAGGCTCAGGTGAAGTGTCCCAGGCTCGGGTGAGGTGTCCCGGAATCAGGTGAGGTTTTCTGGGCTCAGGTGAGGTCTCCCAGGCTCGGGTGAGCTTTCCCAGGCTCGGGTGAGCTTTCCCGAGCTCAGGTGAGGTATCCCAGAATCAGGTGAGGTTTTCTGGGCTCAGGCAAGGTTTCCCGGGCTCGGGTGAGGTGTCCCAGGCTCCAGTGAGCTTTCCCAGGCTCAGGTGAGGTGTCCCGGGCTCAGGTGAGGTGTCCCGGGCTCAGGTAAGCTTTCCCGGGCTCAGGTGAGCTTTCCCGGGCTCAGGTGAGGCGTCTCGGGCTCAGGTGAGGTATCCCGGGCTCAGGTGAGCTTTCCAGGCTCAGGTGAGGCGTCCCGGGCTTGGGTGAGGCGTCCCGGGCTCGGGTGAGGTTTCCCGGGCTCAGGTGAGGTTTTCTAGGCTCAAGTGAGATTTCCCAGGCTCAGATGAGCTTTCCCGGGCTCAGGTGAGGTTTTCTGGGCTCAGGTGAGGTTTTCTAGGCTCAGGTGAGCTTTCCTGGGCTCGGGTGAGGTTTTCTGGGCTCGAGTGAGGTTTTCCGGGCTCGGATGAGGTTTCCCAGGCTGGGGCAAGGTTTCCTGGGCTCTGGTGAGGTGTCCTGGGCTCAGGTGAGGCTTTCTCGGCTCGGGTGAGGTTTCCCGGGCTCAGGTAAGGTTTTCTAGGCTCAGGTGAGCTTTCCCAGGCTCGGGTGAGGTGTCCCGGGCTTGGGTGAGGTTTTCTGGGCTTAGGTGAGGTTTCCCGGGCTGGGGTGAGGTATCCTGGGCTCTGGTGAGGTGTTCTGGAATCAGGTGATGTTTTCTCGGCTCAGGTGAGGTTTCCCCAGCTCAGGTGAGGTTTTCTAGGCTCCGATGAGGTGTCCCAGGATCAGGTGATGTGTCCCGGACTTGGGAGAGGTTTTCTGGGCTCGGGCGAGGCGTCCCGGCTCGGGTGAGGCATCCCGGGCTCAGGCGAGGTTTCCCGGGCTCGGGTGAGGTGTCTTGGGCTCAGGTGAGCTTTCCTGGGTGAGGCATCCCGGGCTCGGGTGAGGCGTCCGGGGCTCGGGTGAGGCCTACACTGGGGCACCACCTTCCCTTCTCTCCTCTCCTGTGAGCACCAAGTCACATCACTTGGGCTGGAATCCCGGCGCAGGCCTTAGCCGAGGGCGTGTTTACTGGCTCTGGGCTGTAAACCCCTGCCTGCCTGTGCTGTGGGACGGGCGTCAAAAGTGGCTGTGTGGCCTGAGGGGCTGGCAAGGAAGCTGTGGAGCCGCCTCCCCCTGGCATCTGTGTTGGGGGTTGCCTATTCCGAGGAGGCCCTGCAGCCCGGTGCTCCCCACACTCCACAGGACCCCTGTCCCTGTGGCTCACCACGCGGTGTGCTCGAGGGCTATGGCAGAAATGGGTCCACAGCTCCCCTGAGCAGCCAGAAGCCACCCCTCCTCCCGCTGCAGAGGACAGTGCCTTCTTCCCAGCCCCTTCTCCTAACTCACTGAGCAAAACCTGGGGCAACCAGGGCCCAACACCCAAAATGTCCCTGGTCCTTCAAGTCCAGTTCTACAATGAACTCCACAGCCACACACTGCCCCACTCCACTCATCTCCATACGGCTTGTGAGCCACTGGGACCCCAGGCTTCCCCCTAGATGTGCCCATCCTGGAATCCCACACATCAGGGAAGCATGTGTGAGGTCCCAGCCACGACTGCAGCCTGAACTCCCAGGGGAAGACGCACAACCCCCACCTCATCCAGCCCAGCCACCTCGACCACCTCTGGGTCACACCAGGAATCACGGCTCCTGACAGGATTGTTCTGTCACGTAACAGCTGTGGAGGACACTGGGGGAGGCAGGAAGGGCCACAGAAAAGAAAACAACCCAAGACCACGCAGACCCGAGTGGCGCCCAAGCCGTAGTCACATGGTTGTAGGGAGAGGAGCCACAGAGCCACGTTAAACCGGAATTATTCCACCAGGGTAATGTGTCCAAAGAGTCATCTTGATTAAAAATATTACATAAGCTTTTTTCTTACAATGACATACAGGTATTAAAACTTATGCTTGTTTAAAAATCAGTTTTTACTCCTTATTTTGTAACCTGACCAAGGCCGCCAATTCCAGCCACAGACACACTTTTCTCTGCGCTACAGCTTCAGCAAGAGAAAAATTCAGAGCCAAGAACATACTTACAGTACGAGTATTTTTAAATTTTTTATATTTTTCTTACTTTACCTGAATATAAGAAGTAGTTAATATCATTTCTAAAAGCAAAACGGAAAAAAAATCCTCACACCAAAAAAAATTTAATAGAGCTTATTTATAATCTGTTTCACTCTCCCCAAAGGTAGACAAGTTATATCAACGTGCTTGATCAAAGAAAGATTTCCGTTGGCTGCTTGTTTGTTATTTTCATCTCCTATTCCTTCCTGTCTCCATTGTTAAGCACAATTATTGGCCTAAAAGAGGTTTTTAATACCCATTTTTAGACTGCATTCTAGCCTGGGCAATAAAACAAGAATCCCGATCTCTCTCCCTCTTTCTCTTCCTCTTTCTTTCTCTCTTACATTCTTTTTTTTCTTTCTTTCACTCTCACTTTCTTCTCTTTTTCTTTCTTTCAATAAAATAAAAAAATAAAAATAAAAATAAAAATAAACAAAATAATGCATTAAATCCAACATAATTTATGTGCTGTATAAGTTAACTTTATAAAGTCAATTCTCCTTATTTGCAGATTTTCTAATTGTGAATTGTCCTACTTGTGAAATTTATTTGTAATCCCTAAATGAATATTTTTGGCACTTCATGAACATGCATAGAGCAGCAAAAATTTTGTCATCTGATGCACACGTTCCCAGCTGCGATCCACCAGGAGATGCTCTGCCTTCCTACAGCCCTCATACAAAGTTATTTCCACAGTCTACTTGCTGCTAAGTTTTTCACGTTTGTGCTTTTTGTTAGCAGGTTTGTGGTAAAATGTCCCTCAAGCATAGTGCTAAATTGTTGTCTAATATTTTTAAGCACAAGAAGTCTGTAATGTGCCTTATGGAGAAAATATGTGTGTTAGATAAGCTTTGTTTGGGCATAAGTTAGAGTGCTGTTTGGCCATGAGTTTAAGGTTGGTGAATCAATAACATATATTAAATAAGGTGTCTTTAAACAGAAACACATATAAAACAAGGTTGTGAATTAACTAGTTGACAAAAATATTGTGACCAGAGGCTTACAGTAACATAACCTTGTATTTTCCATAGGGATGATGTTTTAGTATTCATTAATTCAATGTTCCAAGTGACTGTGTCATGACCAAGGCAAATGAGAATCAACTGTATCAAAATGCTTTCCCTTCTCAAAGAAGGTCTTCATTCATCTCCGGCTGCTAGATCCAGCCACTTATTCACTGCCTTTAAAGAATCACAGTATATTAACATAGACATAGGTTTTTCTTAATCTATTCCTTCAGTTTGGGGAGTCATTTTGATACCATTTTAAAATGGGAAATACCACAAACAATATTATCATTATTATTATTATTAGTAGTAGTAGTAGTAGTAGGCAATGTACAAGGTACCATGACTGATTTCTTCTTTGGATTATTATAAGGAAACTAGATGCAAGTTTCCTTGTTATACAACATTTTTATGGCAATAGTTGACTTATAGAAGGCTTACCTAAAGGACAATTTTTGACTTTTTTTGAGTCTACTATATACAAAACATTATTATAAGTTCTTCACCTTTATTAGATATACAAAGATCAAGACAAGCCTCTCATTTTTCAGAGGATGAAGGAATGTATGTCAGGAGCACCTAATTTCTTCCAGTTGAGAACTTCTCTGAATGCAGCCTTTTCAAAAGAAAGCAAAGCCAAGATGTGCAGAATTACAGACTTCTGATAAAACATTTAAAAATACAGATTTGATCATGTCTGAAGCCATTAGCTGCCCTGGACTGCTCAATAAATTAGTTCTCCCTCTCTCTCTCTCTCTCCTTCTCTCTCTCTCACACACACACACACACACACACACACATCTATCTCTATCGCTCTCTCCCTTTCTACCTTTCCCTCTCCTTCTTCCTTTCCCTCTCTCACTCCCTTACCCTAACTTCTTTCCTCTCCCTTTCTTGCTCTGTCTTTTTTTATTCTTAAGTCAACTAAAGTTGGAGTTTTGGAGCTCCATTACTGGTAACCAAAGAATCTGATACCCTGGCTCCACCCTTAATGATTGTGATTTTGCTTGATCTGATGCAGGACCTTGCATTGATATATTTACATATGCTCCCTGGTGATTCTACGTGCAGTTCAGAAGTTTGAAAAGTTGAGTCCCAGAGGAAAATTACTCTCTTATACTCCATTCTTCATTCTAGACATTTTTATATATGCAGATAAAATTTGGATAACATATGAATGGGCAAACAAATGTAGAAAATCAGACGACAGTCTGGGCATGTATTTAATCTCATCAATAATAAGGTCAGTTATCAGTTACAACCTTTAAATAGAGAAAGAAATCTAATTCATGCAGTCTGGCAAGCCTGCAATTTCCATCTAACTTATTTCACCAGTCAAGAATCCTAATATGCATTGATTCATAGACAACCAAGAAAAAATAACTGAATTTATAGCCCTGTAATTACCTATTTTTTCTCTTCTACCTGTTTCACAGAGATACTGCAAAGATTTATTAGGTTACTCTTCATATCCAATAAAATCTGTAAAGATTTTAAGGATTTTAGAATAAATTCCATTTCACCTCCTTTTTTGTTATTGGCACTCTATTGTTTTATTTTACTTTAGGTTCTGACGTACACTTTGCAGAGCATGCAGGATTGTTGCATGGGTACATACATGGGAAGGTGGTTTGCTGCCTTCATCCCCCCATCACCTATATCTGGTATTTCTCCCCTCATTATCCCTCCCCACCCTCTCCACCCTCTGCTGTACCTCCCCTACCCCCCTCCAACTGAGAAATTTGTTTACAGCTTATATGTGAGATATGGTGTTTATCTATTTAATATTTTGTTAGCTTCTGTAATAATTTTTATTAAAATATCATCAATTAAAAAAGATAAATTACTTCTTAAAAATATACTCTAGTCGAAGATGGCCGATTAACAACAGCTCAGGATTGTAGCATAGGGACACACAGGGCAATGGGGTGTGCTGCCTTCATCCCCCCATCACCTATATCTGGCAGTTCTCACCATGTTATCCTTCCCCGACCTCCCCATCCCCCCGCTGTCCCTCCCCTATTCCCCCACAACAGACCCCAGTGTGTGATGTTCCCCTCCCTGTGTCCATGTGTTCTCATTGTTGAACACCTGCCTATGAGTGAGAACATGCGGTGTTGGATTTTCTGTTCTTGTGTCAGTTTGCTGAGAATGCTGGTTTCCAGATTTATCCATGTCCCTACAAAGGACACAAACTCATCATTTTTTATGGCTGCATAGTATTCCATGGTGTATATGTGCCACATTTTCCTTGTGCAGTCTCTCGTCAATGGGCATTTGGGTTGGTTCCAGGTCTTTGCTATTGTAAACAGTGCCGCTATGAACATACATGTGCATGTGTCTTTATAATAGAATGATTTATAATCCTTTGGGTATATACCCAGTAATGGGATTGCTGGGTCAAATGGAGTTTCTATTTCTAGGTCCTTGAGGAAGCTCCACACTGTCTTCCACAATGGTTGACCTAGTTTACACTCCCACCAATGTGTAAAAGTGTTCCTATTTCTCCATATCCTCTCCAGCATCGGTTGTCGCCAGATATTTTAATGATCGCCATTTTAACTGGCGTGAGATGGTATCTCAGTGTGGTTTTGATTTGCATTTCTCTAATAATCAGTGATGATGAGCATTTTTTCATGTTTGTTGGCCTCATACATGTCTTCTTTTGAAAAGTGTCTGTTCATATCCTTCTCCCACTTTTGGATGGGTTTGTTCATTTTTTTTCCTGTAAATCTGTTTTAGCTCTTTGTAGATTCTAGATATTAGCCCTTTTTCAGATGGGTAGATTGCAAAACTTTTTTCCCATTCTGTTGGTTGCCGGTTCACTCTAATGATTGTTTCTTTTGTGTATGTTCAGAAGCTCTGGAGTTTAATTATGTCCCATTTGTCTATTTTGGCTTTTGTTGCCAATGTTTTTGGTGTTTTAGTCATGAAGTCCTTGCCTATGCCTATGTCCTGAATGGTATTGCCTAGGTTTTCTTCTAGGGTTTTTATGGTGTTAGGTCTTATGTTTAAGTCTTTAATCCATCTGGAGTTAATTT
>CAUYLG010047762.1:0-13905 GCA_963573385.1 Cacajao melanocephalus | reverse complement strand
AAGTCATGTGAACTAAAAGGCATTACAGTTTTTATTTTTCTGAAAAAAATAATTTGATTTAAGCACTCCTTATTTTAAAGCCAATTAGAGAGCTTTTTTTATTTATAAATATCACACACAACACATAAAAATACACAGAATAGATCCAGCAGTTGTAAGATTTTTCATTTGCCAGTTTTTGTTTCTTTTTCTTTTTTCCTTTTTTTTTTTTGACAATGAACTGATGATAGTCACATAATTAGATTGCCATCAAATGTTTCAGTTCAACAGGAGATTATAGAACACACTTTAACAACATTCAAATTCTGAAGAAAATATATATTTAGGTAAGGATTCACAGTATTTATTTTCTATATCACTTTTAATTTAGCGTTTAATTGTGTACTGTAACATTTCTCTATATAATATTTCGTGTATGTTACTCATATTTGTGAAGATTACACATATCTCTGAGGTAGAGACTATAAATATTAAATGTATTCATTCTCCTATTTCTGAAGCACTTAAGTCAGAGGAACTAAATTACTCGTTCTAATTTGACAACTCACGATCTTGTAACATATTATAATGCTTAGAAGAGCTCAGTAAAACTAAGCTCTAGTTACCTGTAATTTGTTTTTAATACTTCATTAGGAAATAAATTCCAATTCAAATTTTATTAATTATGCCCCTGGTTCTTCCATGTCTTTTCAATGTGGGATTAGAAAGACTTTCTTTGTAAGACTAGACTCAGGGAATTAGTACCCCATGTTGAAATTTGGCTCTCAGGAAAGCTTCCAGAGAGAAAGTCTCCTAGTTGGGGACCAATAAACCTTACTTAGATTACTGTACATTGTTACTCCCCTGAAAGTAAGGGAGAATCTATTCTCAAACTGCATTCTTGGGGTTCGTGATCTATTTCTCTTCACTTTTCCTATGATTTCCCTTCCCATGGTCAGGAGTTTTTTGTTTTTTTCAATTAAGTTCTGAAGTGCATGTGCAGATCTTGCAGGATTGTTGCATAGGTACACACATGCCATGGTGGTTTCCTGCCTCCATCCCCCCATCACCTACCTCAGGCATTTCTCCCAATGCTCTCGTGCTGTGTTTTTCAGCTCCATCAAGTCATTTATGTTCTTCTCTAAGCTGGTTATTCTAGTTAGCATTTTGTCTAACCTTTTTTCAAGGTTTTTAGTTTCTTCACATTAGGTTAGAACATGGTCCTTTAGCTCAGAGAAATTTGTTATTACCCATCTTCTGAAGCCTGCTTCTGTCAATTCATCAAATGCATTCTCCATCCAGTTTTGTTCCCTTGCTGGTGAGGGGTTGTGATCCCTTGGAAGAGGAGAGGCATTCTGGTCTTTGGTAATTTCATCCTTTTTGTGCTGGTTTCTTCCCATCTTCATGGATTTTTCTACCTTTGGTCTTTGAAGTTGGTGACTTTTGGATGGGATCTCTGAGTGGGCATTCTTTGTGTTGATGTTGAAGCTATTTATTTCTCTCTCTCTCTCTCTCTCTCTCTCTCTCTCTCTCTCTTTTCAGTTTTCCTTCTAAGAGGCCTCTCTGCTGCAGGACTGCTGGAGGTCCACTAGAGACCCTGTTTGCCTGGGAATCATCTGTGGGGGCTGCAGAACAGCAAGGATTGCTGCCTGTTCTTTCCTCTGGTAGCTTCGTCCCAGAAGGGTACCCACCAGATGTCAGTCAGAGCTGTCTTCTATGAGGTATCTTTTTGGATATACAGGGGTCAGGGAGCCACTTGAGGAGTCAGTCTGTCCCTTATCTGATCTCAAGTGTTGTGCTGGGAGCTTCGTTGCTCCCTTTAGAGCTGCTGGGCAGGGACGTTTAAGTCTGCGGCAGCAGAACTCACAACCACCCCTTTCCCAGGTGCTCTGTCCCAGGAAAGTGGGGTTTTATTTACAAGTCCCTGATGTGCTGCTGCCTTTTTGTCAGAGGTGTCCTGCTCAGCAAGGAGGGAGTCTAGTCACAGTCTGCCTATAGAGGCACTGCTGAGCTGCTGCGGGCTCAGTCCAGATGCTGTGTAAACTTCGCTTTTGTTTACGTAGGTAAGGTTAGAACTGCCTCGGCATCCGCGGATGGCCTTCCCCTCACCGAGCTCCATCCTCCTGGGTGGAGCTCAAACTGCTGTGCTGACTGCAAAACTCTCATGCCAGAGGGCTTCAGTTGGCTGGTCTTTGTTGTATGGGGACCTGCCACACCAGGTCACTTGGCTCCCTGCCCTCAGCTCCTCTTTTTTTCTGGGGAGTGGGAGGCTCTGTCTTGCAGGCCTTCCAGGTGCTAGCCAAAATCGCCACCGAAAGTTGTGCTGAAAACCCACGGCACTGGCTGAAATGGCCTCTCAGATTCGTGCTGGTAACCCACAACGTTTGTTGGCCCAGCTAAAATCTCCTGGTGTGGGATGTAAATACCATGGGAGAAGTGCAGTATCTGAACTGAAGTGCAGGAGTGGCTGGATAAGTCCCCCAAAGGCCTCTGTTGGGTAGGAGGGGGATCCTCCAGCCAGTTCCACTTCCTGAGGCAGTGAGGCAGTGAGGCGAGGCAGTGAGGCAGTGCCCCACCCTGCCTCAGTTTGCCCTCCTTCGGCTACGCCCACTGTGCAAGCAGTTCCATTGAGGTGAACCTGGTACCTCAGTTGGAAATGCAGAGATCACTTGCCTTCTGCATTGCTCTCACTGGGAACTGTGCTCCAGAGCAGTTCCTATTCGGCCATCTTGGCGGAAGTATGGAAGCTTCTTTAAGTGCTAATAAATGTAGATTAAATGAATGAATGGTAGATAAGCAAAAGAATTTGAGAAAGAAGACAGAAGGAAAAAGGAAGAAGAGACAGAGGAAAATGGAGGAGACCAGTGTGGGGGGAAGGGGAAGAGAGAGAACTAATGGCTGTAATAATTTTATTTAAAAAACATTATCTAGAATAATTAGTATCACCCAATAGAAATGTGTTAAGGGGAACACTCAACCCATCAGCAATGAAAAGCAGCTAGGACACTCAAATTGATATTTCATATCATAAACTAAGTCAAATATATTTTATTAATATTTGATTGATAGGAGAAGTAGCTTTTTTGTTTAGATTTTGGGGAGATAATCAAAACAAATGCCAGTGTTTACTATCTGTTCAAGCCATGTGCTCATATGTTTTAATTTTAGTGGGAAAAGGGAAAAATGACTCTGGATAGTGACATTCCTCATTTCTGTGACAACACTCTTTCAAAGTTCTCACAGCACAATAATATTGTTTTAAAGACCCATTGATCAAATACTGTCACATGAAATTAAGAAAATATTTAAGGAGAACTAAACCAACTGGCTGTTTTTATCCTCATCATTTTTTTCCCCTTCATTCCTTCCTTTCTTCAAAACCCTACCAAATGGCATATGTACAAAGGAACCATCCCTAAGCATGGGAAAGACAGAAATTCCTCTCCCAAGTATACTCCAAAATAATGAAACCAGTAATTCAGTAAATAAAACAAAAATAACATTTTCATGGAGGAAAGTTGCCTGTGAATATGGCACCAGTTTTCAATCTAAGCTGTCCTTTGAGCCTTTTTTTGTTTGTTTGTTTGTTGTTTGTTTTGTTTTTTGAGATGGAGTTTTGCTTTATTGCCCAGGCTGGAATGCAATGGCATAATCTAGGCTCACCATAACCTCTGTCTCCCAGGTTCAAGTGATTCTCCTGCCTCAGCCTCCCAGGTAGCTGGAATTACAGGCATGCACCACCACCCCTGTCTAATTTTTGTATTTTTAGTAGTGATGGGGTTTCTCCATGTTGGTCAGATTGGTCTTGAACTCCTGACCTCAGGTGATTGGTCTGCTTCGGCCTCCCAAAGTGCTGGGATTACAGGTGTGAACCACCATGTCTAGCCACCCCCAAGCCTTGATACTGGCCAAGAGTCCTGATTTCCCAGAGAGCTTCCAGAGGAGGAGTCACCAGGCACATTCTCTTTCTTCCCTGCTCCATGCTTGTATCTGGTGTGGTCACCAAGGAAAGTCAAGTCTTCAGCTGGCTTTGAACTGTGTGAGCTTAGCCCTGTTTCAGCTGAGACAGACACTGAGAGGCATAACTGTGGCTCTCCATTTAGTCCATATCAATCACTGAATTGTCATGTCTCTCTCTGGCTTTGCCTTAAGCACCTTTCAGAACAGACAAGAAGCAGTATTTAGAATGTCAGCACAACTAAGGGGTGTAGTGTAGGTGGTCAAATCTCCAGGGGGCATATGACTAAGCTTTCATTTCTGAACAATTGTGATAACAGTTTCAGAAAGTGCCATTTCTGGACCTTTAACTTTTGACTCAAACATTTTGGCAAGAATTTACATGCATCTTTATAGCCAATGATCCTCATTTACAAGAATGATGATCAACATTATCACCATTATTCAGAAGAGGCAACTGAGGCTCAGTCAGGTAGGTTAATCAATGTACCCAGGATCAATAGGGCACACCAATGGCAGACCTGTAGTATGAAATTGAGCTGTCTGCTGAAAATGCCCATGTTTTTAACTGCTGTGCAAAGTAATGTATTAAAGAGAAGCCATTTTAAAATCAGGAATATATGCATTTATGGTCTATAAAACTTAGAAGTGTTTACCTGTTGTTTCTTGAGTTTTTCTGTGGGGTAGAATCAAGGACACTGGCTCTGAGGATGGCCTTCCAGCTCATTGTCAGTCCTGTCTGTAGCCACTCCTCCACCCTCTGCCACAACCACCCTCAACTGTTTATATTCCAGCACACTTTGTGCCTCGGTTTAAGCTGCACCATCTGCCTTCAATGTGCTGTTTCACCAGCCAAAATCCTGCTCATTCCTTACAGTCTGGCTCAGTTGTCATCTTCACCCAGAAACTGGAAGCTAGAAGAAAGTTGAAGGATGGTTGTTTGAGTCGTGAACCTAGCATGTGTTCTGGCGCATTTGACACTGTTGTGAATGAAGTTATACTGCATTAGTGAATCCTGGTGTTTGCCTTTTGGGAGAGGTACAGAAAAAGAAAAAAAAAAATCCTTGTGTTTGCCAGTGAGGGCAGACAGTTTTAATTTTCTATAACCACTGTGATTCTCCAAGAACGGAAGAGGATTTCTCTCTACAACGGGGGAAGCAGGGTTGCAAAAGTTACCATTCCAACTGCAAAATCTGTAATTTCTTTATATGCGAGATAAAATGTAAGCATGAGGGAAGGTGCCATGTTCTTACATATAAATGGAAAAAGTACTAAGAATGTTTAATAAATAAGTCTTTGATCCCTCATGAAATTGTTGACACTCTGCTCCTCCTTTTGCAGTTTGGGTATATTAGAATTACCTGACCCATGGCATATCGGGTTTCTCTGCCTTCTATGAGGAGAAGGAATAAGATATACATGCATCTGTGGGTTATGTATTGTTGGTGATCACATTAGGCAGCTTCAGTGCAGCAGTAATCCCTCCAAATCCCAGTGACTTAACCAAAACCACATACTTGTCACTTGACTTTACGCATTAGCAGTAGCTCCTCATTTAGGCAGCTCTGGCTGATCAGTCTCACTGAAAGTTGAGAAGTGCTCATTCTGGGCACTGGGCTGAAAAAGCAGCCCTTATTTGAGATATACGGTCCTTGCGGTAGAGGGAAAAGAGTAAGATAGCCAAAGAAAACAATCAGTGGCTCTTAAAACTTCTGCTTGGAAGTGCAGTGTGCACACATGCTCACTTTGCACTGACCAAATCAAGTCACATGGCTGAGTCTGATGGCAATGTGGCATGAATATTTGTCACTTCCATTGGAGGCACTGCCGGTCAAATTGCAGAAGTTGAGGACATACAATCATAAAAGAAGGGCAAGTGGCCAGGCACAGTGGCTCATTCCTGTAATCCCAGGACTTTGGGAGGCCAGAGCGGGTGACTTTGGGAGGCCAGACCGCTTGAGCCCAGGAGTTTGAGACCAGTCTAGGCAACATGGAGAAACTCTGTGTCTACAAAAAAATACAAAAAAATAAAAATTAGCTGAATGTGGTGTCATGTGCTTATAGTCTCAGCTACTCAGGAGGCTGAGGTTAGGGGATCGCTTGAGCCCAGGAGATCGAGGCTGCTGTGAGCTGAGATCATGCCACTGCATTCCAGCTTGGGTAACATAGCGAGACCTTGTTTCAAAAAAAAAAAAAAAAAAAGAAGGGTCAGTGAGTTGTTGTGATGGTTATACAGTTGATCATGATTAACATATATTACTTATAATGGGTGTGATATCTATTACTGATTATCATAGCCTGAATTATGTTCTCCCTAAAAAAATTATGTTTGATATCCTAACCCTCAGTGCCTAAGAATATGACTATATTTCAAGATTGGGTCTTTAAAAAGATAAGTAAGGTTAAATGAGTTTGTTGGAGTGGGCTTTAATCCAATATAACTAGTGCTCTGATAAGTAGAGGAGATTAGGACACAGACAGGTACAGAGGAAAGACCATGTGAAGGTGCAAGGATAAGATGGCTAAGAATAAAGACAAAACAAAACCAACCCTGCTGACACCTTGATCTTGGACATCTGGCCTCCAGAATTGTGAGAAAATAGATTTCTGTTGCTGAAGCCACCCAGACTGCAGTACTTTGTAATGGAAGCCCTAGCAAAGTAGAGACAGTTATAAATTAGCAGATTTGATGACATTGATATTTCCATTATTTATTATTTTATTCAACTAATACCTCTAATATCTATTATTATATTAAACACCTTTGATTAAGTATAGCATGAAACATTCTACATACATTATCTGTTTTATTCTCTTAAGACAATTCTGTGATGTAGGTACTACTTTTTTCCACATTTTGTATATGAGAAAATGTCATCAATGGCTTGAAGGGTTTGAGAAACTTGCCTAAGTTGACCTGCAGGTGAGGAGCTGCAGTCTGATCCTCAGTCTTCTGATTCCAGAACCAGCTTTCTGCCACTGTCATCAAAGGGCACTAGGATATTTTGTAGTGTTTCTTAAATTCAAGAAAGTTAAGAAGAGAATATAAACATGAGAGATCCATGATGCCTGTCTTGAGGAGTTCACAATCCAGTTGATAAAACATGAGAAGAAATACATATAATCCTAGAGAAGAGAAGATGAATGTCATGTAAAACGCTCTGTCCATAACTGTTATTTTTAACTTGGATGAGGAAATTGATGGCACAATTATAAATGTTGCTGAGGATGCAGCCGGAAGAGGCAACATTATTCCTCTGATAACAGACTCAGAATTTTTAAAAAATAATGAAGAAAACTACCTTGTCAGGCTGGAATGATTGGGCAAACCTAGAGAAATTATGCATGATGAACAAATAAAATAAACTTGTAAGTACAAAAAAAAAAAAAGCTGGATCAGAACAGTAACAACAAAATAATGTAGGCTGTTGTGTGAACAGAGGTCATTCTAGTTTTATATTGGTCAGCTGTGTCACTCGCTGTGGACTAGGTCATTCAACAAACATAGGGTGGCTCCTAGGAGCAAGTGGAAGGAAGTCACTGCTCTCAAGGAGCTGACAGTCCAGTAGGGAAAGAGACATGAGGAAATCATGATAAAAGAACCTGATGGCACCTGAGGTTGGGAGTTCCAGACCAGCCTGACCAGCATGGTGAAACTCTGTGCCTACTAAAAATACAAAAAGTTAGCTGGGTGTGGTGGTGCATGCCTGTAATCCCAGCTACTCAGGAGGGTGAGACAGGAGAATCACTTGAACTTGGGAGGCAGAGAATGCAATGAGCCAAGATTGCACCATTACACTCCAACATGGGCAGCAAGAGCAAAACTCCATCTCAAAGAAAAAAAAAAGAATCTGACAGATGCTTTTAGATGAATTTGGATAAAGCACCTTGGTAAATGGGAGAGAAAGCAAATAACTTTTTATAGGGTCATGAGAGGAGGTTGGGATGGGAAGGAGTTTGTTGGGCAGAGAACCAAGTTTATGATAATCTAGGAGGAAGAACCAGTAAGTAAACAACCAGTTGTATAACAAAGCTCTGCCCTGTTTGGGATGGCTAACATTTAAGTTTAAACATGAGCAGAGGCATAGAGTGAGGCTAAAATGTTGACTGGGACTGGATTTTGAAGGGCAGTGCAATTAATGCTGCTGAGTTTGGCCTTCCTCTTGTATGTAACAACAGAGTAATAAAAATTTCTGGAGAGGAAACATGACCACATTTGATTTTTTGGAAGGTAATTGTTGCAAGCAGTGTACAGAAAAGACTGGAGGGTGGAGAGAGCAGTTTCAGGGAGATCAGCTAAGGGGTGGTTGCACTTTTCCAGTATGAAAAATTGCAGCCTGAGGGAAGTAGGTTCTGCTAAAAATGCTGATACTGGGGGCCAACGTGCAATGAGGAAGATGCCACCCAAGCGCACAGCTAAAAGAAAGTCATCCCCAGAAGATGCTATCCCCAAAAACAAGAAGGTGAAGGTCTCACACAGGTCCCACAGCACAGAACCAGGCTTGGTGCTGACACTGGGCCAGGGCGACGTGGGCCAGCTGGGGCTGGGTGAGAATGTGATGGAGAGGAAGAAGCCGGCCCTGGTATCCATTCCAGAGGATATTGTGCAGGCTGAGGCTGGGGGCGTGCATACCGTGTGTCTAAGCAAAAGTGGCCGGGTCTACTCCTTTGGCTGCAATGATAAGGGTGCCCTGGGGAGGGACACATCAGTGGAGGGCTCGGAAATGGTCCCTGGGAAAGTGGAGCTGCAAGAGAAGGTGGTTACAGGTGTCAGCAAGAGATAGTCACACAGCAGCCCTCACCCAGGATGGCCGTGTCTTCCTCTGGGGCTCCTTCCGGGACAATAACGGTGTGATCGGACTGTTAGAGCCCATGAAGAAGAGCATGGTGCCCGTACAGGTCCAGCTGGATATGCCTGTGATGAAAGTGGCCTCAGGAAACGACCACTTGGTGATGCTGACAGCTGATGGTGACCTCTACACCTTGGGCTGTGGGGAACAGGGCCAGCTAGGCCATGTGCCTGAGTTATTTGCCAGCCATGGTGGCCAGCAAGGCCTTGAACGACTCCTGCTCCCAAGTGTGTGATGCTGAAATCCAGGGGAAGCCAGGGCCACGTGAGATTCCAGGATGCCTTCTGTGGTGCCTATTTCACCTTTGCCATCTCTCAAGAGGGCCACGTGTATGGTTTTGGCCTCTCCAACTACCATCAGCTTGGAACTCTGGGCACAGAATCTTGCTTCATACTCCAGAACCTAACATCCTTCAAGAATTCCTCCAAGTCCTGGTTGGGTTTCTCTGGTGGCCAGCACCATACAGCCTGCATGGATTCAGAAGGAAAAGTATACAGTCTGGGCAGGGCTGCATATGGGCGGCTGGGCCTTGGGGAGGGTGCTGAGGAGAGCATACCCACCCTCATCTCCAGGCTGCCTGCTGTCTCCTCAGTGGTTGTGGGGCCTCTGTGGGGTATGCTGTGACCAAGGATGGTTGTGTTTTCGCCTGGGACGTGGACACCAACTACCAGCTGGGCACAGGGCAGGATGAAGATGCCTGGAGCCCTGTGCCGATGACAGGCAAAAAGCTGGAGAACCTTGTGGTCTTATCTGTGTCCAGTGGGGGCCAGCATACAGTCTTATTAGTCAAGGATGAGGAACAGAGCTAATGAAGCCTCTGAGGGCCTGGCTTCTGGCCCACATGAACTCCCTCACAGAACAGGGAAGCGGTGACAGCTGCAGATCGCAGCAGTCCTCTCCCCAGCCCTGAGCACTGCGTCAGCTCCTGCCTTTTCCCATCAGCAGAACAGAATCATTTTCCTCGTTTTCTTCCTCCTCTTTGGAATTCTCCTGGGACCTACAGAATGAAGTGGGGGGATGGACAGGGGGTTTTTCAGAAGGAACATGGCTCACTCCAGAGCTATATGGTTGGATGTTTCTCCCTTCTTCCCCACCTTCCATAGTCCTGGCTGGTCCTGCTTTGCTACTAGAAAACCAAATCCTCCTCCCCTGGGGTTTGGTGCCTACTCTCTGAGCAGTTGGGACTCCATCAAGCCCCATTCTAGTCATGTGCGTCTTTCCTGTCCCTAACAATCCACAAGCAAACAAATGGTACAGTCATAAGACCCATCTGTCATGGACTCACGCCCAGAGTAACATGCAGAAAAAGCAGAGCTGCATGGTTGTGGGCAACTCTAAGCCAAATATTTGGCTCGGAACTGGTGTTCATAGGACAAAAAAAAAGCGACCAAGAAAAAAGTGATTCTCCCAGAAGCACAAAGCATACTCTTGCCCCTCAGGCACTGACTGTGTACGTCCCACCCAGCCATTCGGCTTCACCTGCAGCCAAGGACCTGGAATCGCAAAGAGAAGCCAGGCTGGGCAGAGCAGAGCAGGGCATGGGGTGGGGAGAGAGGGTAGAGGGTTTTATAAACAAACTTCCAATAATATTGAAAGAGGAGGGATTGAGGGAAGGACAGAATGTTCGAGGGGCAGAGACTAGTCCTGAAATGGAAACAGTAACTTGTACAGTGGCTGAGAAAATAGAATATAGTTTTTGATTTTTTAGAATTGTAAAATATTCTGGAGGAGAGAATGAAATCTTTTAACACTTCTAATAAATTTAGAGTTTAATAAAAATGCTGATACTAATGAAACAGCTGTAGCTCTTTCCACTGTCCTGGCTCAAAGTGAAGTTTTGAACTGTTTTTTGGTTTTTGGTTTTCTGAAACCACCCAGGTTGAGCTGCTGGTTCTTTTTGCACTACCCAGTCCCTTCAGGTGTCCATGGTTGTACCCTTTCTTTTAGGGTCCTTAAAGTCCATGGTTGTACCCTTTCTTTTAGGGTCCTTAAAAAGTGCTGGGTCATTGAAAAATATTTATAGTAGAGTTGAGATGTGTTGAGTGAAACATGAGGATGTACATGAGTAGCATTTCTACTGGGTTCTCATGGAGTGAAATGCAAGCAGCGATCAGAGGAAGACCTTCATGGGGGGCATCGAAGACAATGCCAGCCGTTCTGTCAGGATGTGAACAGCACTCCCCTGAACAGTGGTGGACAGCCTTCAGCATGGCTTGGCTCCATCACCTGCCGACTGCCCTTGGGTTGCCCATAATGGCCACTTTTAGGGCAGAAATGGAGTTCTTTCCAAGTATGATTTCTGCTCTTCTCTGTGTGATCCCTCTGAGCCATGCAGGTCGCCCTGACCTCATTCTTGTCAGGTTCTCTATCATCCTATTGACTCCCTGGAAAACTACAGTCTTAATTGTTTATTTGTAGGCTAATTTAACACCTTTATCTTTCAAATCTTTGCCTTTTGATTTTCAAAAATTCTTTCAAAATTTTGGTTCTTCTAAACTAACAGCTTTCAAAACTGTCATATTTTATGTGGACTTCAAAAAATTGGCGCTCTTTGTTTTTCTTTGTGTTTGAGCTAAATAAGTTTTAAACCTCTGTTCTCACATTCCCCTTAAAGATATCTCTAACAGTTTGCATTCTTTTTGTGTTTGAGCTATATAAATATTATATGTATATTTGAGACAGAGTCTTGCCTTATTGTATATGTGATATATATCACAACAATCACTTGAGGAGTTTATTAAACATAAGACTCCCTTTCTCCTCTCTCCCCATCTTCTCTTTGGGACTTTGATACAGTACTTATGGGATGGGATCTGAGAATCTGAATTTTAAACAAACAAATGCTTGGGGAACCATGCTGTCCTTAGAGAAACCTGTTCTAAAGCCACAGTCTTTTTAAATATGAAGTTTACACAAAAAAATCCATTAGGATGGATTAAAGAAATAGTTATTTTTCCTAATAAAAGAAATAAATTTCAATTTCACTTCCTATTAAAGTGATTGTTTAACTGATTGACCTTGCCCACTCTGAGTTATTGTGTTAGCTGCCCAATTCACATGCATGGTCCAACAGATAGTCTCAAAAGAAAGTATGGGTGCCAGCTGGTCCCCTCACCAGTGTATTTGCTCTTATACACTCCATGGCAATTTCCAACTACGTGGGTTATACCATATAGTTGTCACTAAAGGAATCCTCACAAAATGGAGAAGTGGCATGATTATATTCCTGAAGAGAAGCCACAGATTAAAGAGAGAGAACTATTAGATGATGCTTTTCCTATTTGTAGTTCAAGGAAAAGATTTCGTCAATCACATTATGAGTCAATCACAAGAATGATCTAATCAGATGTGAAAAACATGAGCTCAGTAATTTTAAATGATCAGAAATGTTACTGGAAAATAGAGATCCATACACAGTATCAGCAATAGCAAACCTTATCTTAATTGGCTATTGTACCTGTGAATTAACTAATAAAAGGATGAGATCTTCAGAATGCTGAGCACTTAAAATGTAAGCATCCAGAATATTATTAAAATAATTTTAATTAGAGATGTGATTTGTAAATAAATGAAAATTCATATATTGTGGTAATATTTTAACAGCATTTTTTGCTGCTAAATCTGCATCAAGAATATTAAGCCTCAGGGCTGGGCACAGTGGCTCACTCCTGTAACCTAGCATTTTGGGGGCCCAAGGCAGGCGGATCATGAGGTCAGGAGTTTGAGACCAGCCTGACCAATATGGTGAAACCCTGTCTTTACTAAAAATACGAAAATTAGCCAGGCGTGGTGACATGCCTCTGTAATCTCAGCTACTCAGGAGGCTGAGGCAGGAGAATTGCTTGAACCCTAGAGGTGGAGGTTGCAGTGAGCTGAGATCATGCCACTGCACTCCAGCCTGGGTGACAGAGCAAGGCTCTGTCTCTCTCTCTATATATATAATACATATTTTATGTGTTTTATATATGATAATGTATTTTATATATTTTTATATAATATATACATTAAGCCTCTTCTTTCAAGCAGGGCTATTCAAAGTGTGGTCCACGGGCTGCCGGGGTCATGAAGTATTTGTTACAAGTTCATGATAAATATGGCAATGAGAGTCAGCATTTGGAGACTTTTACAGCAATTTGGTGGAGTAATTTTGTGCCTATTGAATCTAATCACAAAGAAATTTAACTTTTATTTTGATTGCTTTTGGCTTCTTATTTTATTTTTCTACTTATTTTTGTTTTGTTTTGACCAAAATAGCAGTGCATGATGGATGGGAAACTGCAAAAAAGGATTTCACCCCAGATAATTTAAAACACATTGTTTTAAAGCATAGAAATGATCCTAATTTATATATAATATCCTCATTTACTTTATAAATTAGTATAGTTTTGAAATCAAAACCTGACAAATTATGTTTAAATTAAAAACCTACAATTATGTTATAAGTTAAATATTAGCAAATCAATCCAGCCTCAAATTAAAATACTAATATGCATGACCAAGTTGAATTTTGCTTTTTTTCTTTAACTTTTAAACTGCAAAGATGGTTTAATTTTTAATAATGTGTTATTTATGTTATTATGGTATTGGCTTAAATGAGACAATAATATAATTATACCACTAAATATTCATGAAAAATTATTTCATCAACAAAACAGGATATTAAGCAGTAATGAGTACAATTTTTCATAATCATGTATTTACTTAGAAAAAATCTGGAATATTAGCAATGAAAACATTTACAGTGACTTTTTGTTTTGACTTATATTTTCTTCTTTTGTTTATTGCTATGTTCTAAACTTTCAATAATACTTTTCTTTTTTTATTTTTTTTATTTTTTTATTTTTTTTTTTACAATAGCCTCTTTTTTTATTTTTTATTTTTTTTTTGAAAGAAAGAAAAAGAGAGGAAAGAAAGTGAGAGTGAAAGAAAGAAAAAAAAAAGAATATAAGAGAGAAAGAAAGAGGAAGAGAAAGAGGGAGAGAGAACGAGATTCTTGTTCTATTGCCCAGGCTAGAATGCAGTCTAAAAATGGGTATTAAAAACCTCTTTTATGCCAATAATTGTACTTAACAATGGAGACAGGAAGAAATAAGAGATGAAAATAACAAACAAGCAGCCA
>CAUYLG010047761.1:0-56196 GCA_963573385.1 Cacajao melanocephalus | reverse complement strand
GTATTTTCAGTAGAGATGAGGTTTCACCACGTGAGCCCGGCTGGTCTCACTCTCCTGCAAGCGGGGCTTTCTAAAGACAGCAGTCTCTGGCCTGCAGTGTGAAGTTTCTCTGCGCAGGGAATTATACCTTTCTCCACATTCCTAGTTTTAAAATGACGGAGGACATGGTTTGTTGTGCCTCAGGCCCAAAGCAGTTAAGAAAAATCTAGTTGGTCCGGAACAATGGCTCACACCTGTAATCCCAGCACTTTGGGAGGCTGAGGTGGGCAGATCATGAGGTCAGGAGTTTGAGACCAGCCTGGCCAACATAGTGAAACCCCGTCTCTACTAAAAAAATACAAAAAAATTAGCTGGGTGTGGTGGCGGGCGCCTGTAATCCCAGCTACTTGGGAGGCTGAGGCAGAAGAATGGCTTGAACCCAGGAGGTGGAGGTTGCAGTGAGCCAAGATCATGCCACTGCACTCCCACCCAGGTGACAGTGTTAATCTGTCTCAAAAAAAAAAAAAAAAAAGAAAGAAAAGGAAAGGAAAGAAAAATCTAGTTTACCATGGAAATAACTGTAACAAGTTTTCCAGAAAATAACTGTGAGTTATACAAGAACCCAGGTGGGGGAAGGGCTGGGGAGAAGCAGTGGTGGGGTGGGGTTCAAAAGTCCTAAGCACACTGGACTGGGACTTCATAGGCCTGGCTTCTGGACCTGAACTGGCACTCACTCAAGCTCCAACTTGGTCAAGTGTTTCCCAGAAATAAGCCTCAGTTTCCCCTCCGAGGAAATGACAGCATCGGATTTCTTCTGTATCAGCAAGCTTGGGCTGCGTAACAAAGCATCCCAAAAGTTGTTGCGTTAAACAACAAAAATGAATTCTTTCCCACAGGGCTATGGGTCAGCAGTTTGGGTGAGGCTCAGCTGAATGGTTCTTCTTCTGGTGTCCTGTGGCCTCACTGATAAGGCAGCAACCAGGGCACAGCCAGGACAGGCCAGCCTATTTCCTTGAGGTCCTCCCTCTTCCAACAGGCTAGCCCAGGCTTGTTCTCATGGCAGCCGGACAGGGGGCTGAGAGCAAGGGCAGGAGCTGCAAGGCCTTTTAAAGCTCAGCCTCGGCCAGGTGCGGCGGCTCATGCCTGTAATCTCAGCACTTTGGGAGGCTGAGGTGGGTGGATCATGAGGTCAGGAGTTCAAGACCAGCCTGACCCACATGGTGAAACCCCATCTCTACTAAAAATGCAAAAATTAGCCAGGCGTGGTGGTGGGCACCTTTAATCCCAGCTCCTCGGGAGGCTGAGGCAGGAGACTTGCTTGAACCCAGGAGGTGGAGGTTGCAGTGAGCCGAGATCACGCCACTGCACTCCAGCCTGGGCGATAGAGCGAGACTCCATCTCAAAAAAAAAAAAAAAAAAGCTCAGCCTTGAACATCACGGAACATCATTTCTGCCACATGCTATTGGTCAAAGAGACACCCAAGGCCAGCTCAGCTTCCAAGGAAGGAGAAATAGACTTCGCCCCTTGACCACAGGAGAGGTGGCATAGTGAAAGGAGATGAACTTGTAACTAGCGTTCACATCCACCGCATGATCTCCACCATGTTCCCTTCATTCATTCGTTCATTTGTTCATTCATTTCACACTTGCGCACCCTCTATGTCACCAGCATTTTACGAGATACCAGAACAAAAAAGGTAACCTTGCCCTCATGGGGCCTGCAGAGTCATGGCGAAACAGATAAATAAACCTTCATGTGCCATGAAGTTATAGGGAATTCACATTTATTTCATAGCTGTTTCTTTATAGCACAGCTTTTTCTAGAAAGGATTTGAACCAACCTGCCGGAAAAGGCACAAGCAATAAAATGATAAATTTTAACCAAAGAAGAAAATTGAAATAAAAGGAGAAAGTGTTTATTGAGCACCTACTATGTCCCAAGCATCTCCGACACATCCTCTCACTCCATCGTTTCCAAATCCCCGAGTTAGCGTTATTCCCCTTTCATAGATAAGCAGGCGGGGCGCAGTGGCTCACGCCTGTAATCCTGGTACTTTGGGAGGCCACGGCGGGCGGATCATGAGGTCAGGAAATCGACACCATCCTGGCTAACATGGTGAAACCCTGTCTCTACTAAAAATATAAAAAATTAGCAGGGTGTGGTGGCGCGCACATGTAATCCCAGCTACTCGGGAGGCTGAGGCAGACGAATCGCTTGAACCTGGAAGGCAGAGGTTGCAGTGAGCCAAGATCGCACCGCTGCACTCCAGCCTGGGCAACAGAGTGAGACTCTGTCTCAAAAAATAGATGATAGATAGATAGACAGATAGATAGATAGACAGATAAAGTGAGGCTGACTAGCCCAAGTCCACATGGATCCTGAGGGGGCGGGGCTGAGAGTCAGACAGCTGAGTCAGGCCCCAAAGTTCATACAACATCACAAAATAGCTGTCGATGAGCTTTGGATTTGATGATGAGCTTCCCAGCAACCTGGGGAGAAGGAAAACAGAACATGTTACCCGATTGCTCACTAGATAGTAAAAAAACAGATAGTTCTTTGAAGGGAAGCAAAGCCCCTTCCTACCACTGAATTCGTTTGTCTTTTCTCAAGTAGGAGTTGGAAGAGAGCTTGTGGGGTGGAACCTACCGGGCGCCGCTAGGTCTGCCCAAGTTGCTTGCTCCTATGGCATCTACGTGAGGAGGCTGCCAGGTAAATGCCCTGGTCCCCTGGAGAAGGGTTCACCCTCAGTGAACGTTGTCCCCCGTGTCTGTGTGCGTGTGCGTGTGCAGGTGTGCGCGTGCGTGCATGTGCGTGTGTGCACATGCATGTGTGCGTGTGTGCGTGTGCGTGCATGCGTGGATGTGTGCGTGCATGTGTGTGCGTGTGCAACGTGTGCATGCATGTGCATGCCTGTGCACCTGTGTGTGTGCATATGTCTGTGTGTTTTTCTCTGTCTCGCTTTCTCTTTTTTATCTGACCCTCCCCTCACTTCATCTGTTTGTTTGTTTTTTCCGCCACTGTCCCTCCCTGGCAAAGGTCCCTGCTGTTCGAAACTCTGCCAGTTTTTAGGAAGTGCTGCTGTGTCAGAAGCCTGCACACAAGACCCCAGTGGGCCAGGGCTGACTTCCTCCCCACACAGAGCTGGGCGGGGCAAGCAGGAAGGGGCCTATTACAGTCAAGGTGACGCATCCTTGCCAGGCCAGCCCAAGCAGCAGCTGGGTCCACAAGCGACAGGAGCACGGGTCATCTTTCCCCTCAGGGGCGTCGGAATGGACCTGTGCCACCACGGTAAGCACCTGGGGTCGACCTCTCTGGGCCTTAGTGTCCTGTCTTTTAGAATGGGGGCAGCAGCCCCTGCCTCACAGCGTCCTAGATAAGAGAGTACAGCACAGGCAGAAATGCAGCTGCAAGAAACAAACATTTGCGGGCTCAGCCGAGGCGTCCAGTTGTGTTCCAGAGGCTGGGCACACAGCAGTGAGCAAAGGGACACTGTGCCCACCCTCATGGGCTTGTGCCCTAGAGCAGGGGACAGGCAGTGACTCTAAGGTCATGTCACATGTCTGTTGACGGCAGGTAGGATGAGGAACTGTAAAGCAGGACAAGGAAGACGGGAGGGCGTAGGGGAAAAGGCCCCCAAGAGGAGATGCTACCTAATGAGGGATCCTATATAGTGAGGCAGGTGTCAGCTAAGGAGGTTTCTAAGGAACAAACATTCCAGCCAGAAGGAACAGCCGCTGCAAAGGCTCAGAGGTGGACTGGGAAAAGTGCTCTGAGATTAAGATGATGATGTGATGTTGGTGATGGCGATGTTTGTCTGGGTGATACAAGGCCCATTCTTGGCCCTCTGGGGTTGGGGTGGTCTTTGGGGAGGCTGAGGACACTGCCTAGAGCCAGGGGAGGGCCAGGAGTGAGCAACAGAGGGCCCGACTGAAATCCTCCCTGGCTACTAGGACAATGTGTCTGGGGAGAAAAGAGGGGAAAGGAGGCTGCAACGTTGGTGAGGGAAACAGGCAGGGTCATGTTTTGGGAGACAAATGGAAGTTTCAGAAGAGGGGCCAAGTTTCTGCACCCTGGATGTCAGCATGCTCCAGAACTGCAACCATTCTGCTGAACGCGGCTGCTGGAATTCCAGAACGTAAGGGCTGGTGGGAGCTGTCTGCTCCCCAGGTCCAGGTGACTTCAGCCTTGTCCAGGAGCACCCTTGCTTCACACACACCTAACGTGGAGCAGCCTGGCCCCACCCACTGGGCTTCCCCCTCGCTTCACCCCCAGATGGAAGCCTCGGGCCGCAGGGAACACAGTTAGAGAACCATTGATCCATTTCAACAGCCCCCAGTGGCAGAAGGGAGAAAAGAGACCAAGGGAGGAAAACAGCCTCTCTAAGGCAGGGGCGGGTCCGAACCTTGTCCACTGACTCACTCTCTGACCCCTGCCTCTCCTGTGGGCTTTGGGGGCTCCCACCTCACAATGCAGTGAGCACAGCCGGCGGGCCACCTGGCAGGCACAGGGAGACCCCGAGAGGGGCAGCTCTTGGCTCAGGCCTCTCAGCAGATGTGAGCGTGGGACGAGGTGACCCACTTAGATGCAAGCCCCCGCCTGTGTGTCCAGCAAGGTGCTTTGTCCTTTGGGGTCCTAACATACTGAGGTTACAGGGATGGCTCTCTCCATGGTGCAGATACAGAAACTGAGGCCCCAGAGGTGAACTGGAGGCAAGGACGTACTTGCTTGACGTCACACGGCCAGTCCGTGGCAGAGCAGGGATGAGAACCTGAGGGAGAAAGCCCCAGGTTGGCCGGGGCTGTGGAGAGGGCAGAGGAGGGGCCTCGGGGGCCAGAAGGGAAGTCTCTGCTTTCCTTCAGCGGGTACTAGGGAGGAAATGGATTAAATGGGGTCAGTACAGCAAACTCTGGGTTCTCCACTGAGTGGTTGGTCTTCCGTTCATTCACTCTATAACCGACCTTCCTGTGTGCTATGCAGTGCTGGGGACAGCAGTGACCCAGCCATGGGCCTAACCCTGGGGGACAGGTGTGGGTCCAAACGTTGGGGGTGGAGTGGAGAGGCAGGAGACAGATCCTGCAGGACCCTGACCCAGCTGTACAAATGGACACAGACCTAGAGATAAGAGAAAGCACTTTTCTCACTGGGGCAGAGGAGATCTGGGAAGACCTCCTGGAGGAGGAGGCCAGGGGGAGGGAGAAGAGGTCATTTCCCTGTTGCCCAGAGTGAGTCTTAACTGAGGCTTCTCCAAGGCCCGGTGACTTCCCCTCTCTGAGTTCCGATTATTTGTCATCTCAGCTTGGGTCCCCTCATCCTGGCCCAGCCTGGGGAAGCGGGCTAGGGAGTTAGCCGGATCTCGCTGGGCTTCCAGCTCTGAACCGTCCTGCCAGTGGTCATGACCAATCTCTTCCTCCTGTGGGGCCTCAGTTTTCCCACCAGGGCTGCCTCCCCCGCTCTCCTGCGGTGGGCCTGTGTCCGGAAGCAGGTAAGGCGCCCTCCCCGAGGGCCTGCCGGGAAGGTGAGAGGGCCGGGTAGCAAACCCCAGTGTGGCCAGAGACGAGCTGGTGCAGAGAAGACAGGCCAGGCAGGCGCGGTTAAAAATAGAGGCAGCTGGGCTAGGGGAGAGGAAGCCGCACTCCACAGAGCCTGTGGGGCGTGTGGGGCGTGTGGGGCTGGGGGGGGGAGCAGCTCCGCCCACACCCCCTCTGCCCCAGGGTCCCTCCCACTGAGACTTTAGGGCCCTGAGATGGTGCCCTCCTCCTGCATGGAAAGGGGAAGTGAGGCCAGCTGTCCTGGAAGCAGGGCTGCAAGCTCAAAATTTCTAAAAATATGACAGGAAAGAGGAAGGACAAAGGGGAAGTGAGGAGGAGCCGAGGAGATGGGCACCCTCGCCAGCCTGGGTGCAAGGGCAGCCCCAGCCTGGGGGCTTGGGGTGGGGGTCCGAGCGGTGCCTGGCGAGGTTGTGAGAAGCACAGGGATAAATCAGGAGAAAACGGGGTCAGTGGTGGTGGTGACAGTAATTTGTTTTTGTGTATTAGTAGTAGTATTAAAAATACATCTCCCAGCCAGGCGTGGTGGCTCACGCCTATAATCCCAGCACTTTGGGAGGCTAAGGCTGGTGGATCACCTGAGGTCAGGAGTTTGAGACCAGCCTGGCCAACATGGTGAAACCCCATCTCTACTAAAAATACAAAAATAAATTAGCCAGGCACGGTGGTGGGTGCCTGTAATCCCAGCTACTCAGGAGGCTGAGGCAGGAGAATTGCTTGAACCCGGGAGGCAGAGGTTGCAGTGAGCTGAGGAGACAGAGCAAAACTCCATCTCAGAAAAAGAAAGAAAGAATGAAAGAAAGAAAGAGAAAGAATAATACGTCTCCCACGAGCCTACACCAGTGCCTGAAACTCCGTTCTCATCAGGCTTAGAATCAGAAGTGGCCTCTCCCAGGCTGTGTCCTAGTGACCCTCTCTGAACCTCAATGTCCGAAACTCTGAAATGGGGAGAAATTGCCACTTTTTAACAAATAGAGGAAGGGTGAGGAGGCTCCGTGGGCACCATGTCAGGATACAGCAGGCCTGGGGCCATCGGCACCGTCATGTGGGTTCAGATGTTTTGACCAGTTGCCACCTGCTAGGGACAGGACCCTGTCAGAAGGGGACAGGGGACTGAGGATTCACAAACACACTGTCACCCACAAGGGGGTACGAAAGGAGCGGTGTGGGGTAAAGACGCAAGCAACCTGCTCACTATCCCCATGCAATCCCACTCCCCTGGGAACCGTGCCTCTGTTTCCCCAGCTCTATAAAGTTGGCTTTGCAAGGGCAGGGTGGGGGCGATTGCAGGCATCATTCTGCATCTTGTCTTTATTCTCAAACATGTAACTTTGTCAGAAACCCAGGTTGGGCGTCTGACAGGTGTTTGACAACTGGTATGGACTGATCAGGCTTTGGAGGCTCTACATCAGGGCTGTGGCCTCCGAGCCCCAGATAGGGCCTAATGTGAATTCCAGCCCTGCCACCCTCCAATGTGTCACCTTTGGCAGGACACTTTGCCTCTCTGAGTCTCAGGGGCCTCGCCTGTAGGATGAACCTGGAAATACCTTCCTCTCGGAGTGGTTGTGGGGTTCGATATGAAAGCGGATGGGAAGAGCCCGGAGCGTGCAGGGCCTGGCACACCGTAGGTCAGCCGGCATGCCTTCCTTAACCAAGGGCATAGCTTGGCTATGGAGCCAAGCAGATCACAGAAATGCTGTGGGTAATGGCAAGGGGTGGGGGCGGGGATGGCTCCTAGGCGGAACCCGGGAAGACCCCTGAAAGGGGATCTGGAGTAGGCGATAAGGAGGAGCTGCTGGCAGAGGAGAAGGAAGGGCATTCTGGGCACAAGGAATGGCGGCGCAAAGGCTTTTGGAAGGTGTTGGAAATAGATGCTCAGTGCCACAAAGAAAAATTAGCACTGAGACAAAGGATCTTTCAGCAATGCAATGTTTACTTCCTGAGCTGCAGGAAGGGTACTGTCGCTAGCCATTGTGCCACGAGAGTACAAAGAACAAAGGAAAACACACAAACTTATCCCTTATGCATTTGGGTCGTCCTTACTGCTGTGTCTGATCTCTGTTGGCTGGAGCCAGACCTCACAATCTAAACTAACACCCTATTGGCTAACAACTTAAAACTTTTCTAAACAGGTAAAAGCAATGGAGAGCTGGGACATGCCTGTGAGCACGTCCAGCACAGACATTTTGGTTAAAGTACAAAGACATAGAAGGTACTACGTGCCTGTGAGCATGGGATGTCTAACAGCTACATAGGACAGGGCTTCACAAAGTCATTAGCACGCGTTAAAAAGGAATTTTTCTACTTCCCCACAGAAGGCGAGAGCTCGAGAGCTCGGGGGAGTGAATGAAGGGCAGCCAGAGAGGCTGAGCAGGAGCTGGGGCGGAGGAGGGGCGCAGTGTGAGAGGAGCATGGAGGTGACACACCAGCAGGACTGGGGCGCATTGAGGTCTTTGTCCCCAGGACAATGGGTGCCGTGAGAAACTGGACCAGAATGGGCAGGAGAGGCAGGGAAGTATCCGAAGGCCCCGAAGTCCCTCCGAGCAAAGTGACAGTGGCCAGGACGACAGTGGGGACCATGGAAGGGGAACGAAATAGACAGGACGTGGTGATGGAGGAGATCCAAGGGGTGACAGCCAGGTGGGTGTCGGCTGCCTCCTGGGGAACTGTGGACCATTTCCAGGGCTCAGGAATTCAAGGAGAGGACGGGGAGGAGGGGCATTCTAGAAGTTCACTTTGGGGCACAATGACAAGAGCAGTGGGGATCAGGACATAAGGGGATGGTCGGAACTGAAGCTCAGAGGAGAGACTGGAACAGAGGACCTGTGAGTGATTCCCTGGATCCTGAGGGCAGGTGGGAGCCAGAAGCTGATGAGGTCCCGCAGGGAGCAGGGAGTTGGGCCTAGGATGAGCCCTGGGGGCTCTGTCACTCACTCCTGGCCATTCGCACAGTGGAGCATCTGTAGGAACGCTAGAACTCACCTCGGCTTCTCTCAGACAAGCAGGCAGTCTGGAATCCACTCAGCCTCCTCCAGCAGGTGCGCCCCGGGCAGAAACACAACCCTGGGCCAACAGGAAACCCGTATAAAGCCAACAAACAAAACAAAACGAATCCGAGAGTTCACCTCTAAGGCAACCCGAGGTGATTGGGTTTTTTCCACGGATGAGACCCGACGACCTCCCTCCCAGCTCCTGCTGGAGGAGTTCCGGAGCCAGCTTCCAGCACTACCTCCCCGGCTGTCCCTGCTCTATATCTCCACTCAGGTGGCCCTTACACCTTCCATCCCTGCATGTCCCTAACAGCTTGAGAATCCACCTCTCCTGGGACAGAGGTGGGGGGGATCAGCAAACCAGGGTGTGGATCCTAGCACTGCCACTTCCCGTGTGTGAGACCTGGGGCGCGTCACTTCACCTTCCTGAGCCTCAGTGTCTCAAGCAGGAAAATACCTACTTCAAAGAGGATTAAATGACAGCATTTATATAGAGACCGGCATGGAGTAGGTGCTTGTGAGCTTGAAGTGTCACAAGACTCTTGCTCTGACCCCTGGTATAAGTGTCCCCCTCAACTCCCTCCTGGAAACAGGACCTCTAGACCTGCAGAGACAGAAAGAAACTCCAGTGTGGGCCAGGCGCAGTGGCTCACACCTGTAATCCCAGCACTTTGGGAGGCCGAGGCAGGCGGATCATGAGGTCAGGAGTTCAAGACCAGACTGGCCAACATCATGAAGTCCTGTCTCTACTAAAAAATACAAAAATTAGCAGGGCATGGTGGCTCGTGCCTGTCATCCTAGCTACTTGGGAGGTTGAGGTAGGAAAATTGCTTGAACTGGGACCCTGGAGGCAGGGCTTGCGATGAGCCAAGATCGAGCCACTGCATTCCAGCCCGGGCTACAGAGCGAGACTCCACCTCAAAAAAAAAAAAGAAAGAAAGTATTCTCCAGGAGGGAGCCATGGGGGCAGGGTCACATATCCCATGCTTAAAGAATTGTTTTAACTGCTGTATGATATACGTATAGTGTTTGCTACTTTAGAATGCCCCAAGCAGTTTTCCACTTAGAGGGGCCGGCTCGGTTTTCCTTGCCGTGGTTCTCAGCAAACAATATAATTTATCATACACATTAGGACTTGTCCCACACTCCTGGATGTACCACTTTCAAAGGATTGCTGTTGGGCTTGCCTGACCTTCTGACCCACCTGGGCTACTTAGTTACGTGATGTTCCGTGGGCTGGCACTCTATCTCTACCAGGACCCAGTGCCATTCCAGGAACTGTTTTCTGCATAATATATAATTCTCTGCTGCAGGTAGCCTGGCCTTCCTCCAGAACCCTTGGGGGTCTACACTGCTTTCTCCCATTGGGACCCACCATAAATTGCACATGGAGTCTTTCCCATCCCTGATACTGCTAATACTCCATAGGGTCCACCAGGTGGCATGGCCCAAGCCGGCCCTTTTACCATGGTATACACCTGCTGCAGATCGTTTCCTGCAGTGGGCATCTCTCACAGCTGGCAGCCCTGCATGTCACTCAGTGAGGGGGTGGGAGTGGCTTCCCCAGGGCTAGAGTAGGCTGCCTCAGAGCTCAAAGAGACCCACCAGGTGATTGTATTTCCTGCTAGGTGGTGGAAGACACAATAGGAAAACATTTGTCCTTGACTTTGGAGGAGCTGTCCCGGAAAGGATGGCACCATCTGAAAGCTTTGCTAATGCAGCAAGTCCCTGAATCATTGTCGGGTTCCTCTCCCACTATCTGACCCAGGCCACTTCTATCACATCTGGTTCAGTTAACATGCTGTCACCAATACAGTGAGCCACTGTGGATCCTGGTTCAGGATTCTTTGGGCTATGTTATGAGAGCAGGCAGGAGGGTTCCTATAACCCCGGGGACCAGGCCTGGAAAAGGGTCCAGCTGTCCACCCCACGTGGATGCCAACTGTTCCTGGTCCTCCTTCCCAATGATCACACACCCTTTGCAGGGCCATGTTCTCTGGCAGACACCACATCTGGCCGGGCAGCTGCTGCTGGGGCTTCCTCGGTTGGTTTCTAGCTGTCTGCGGCCGTCCTCCCGACTGGAGAAGTGCTTGGGAATGGGGTGAGGGCCATTGCTCCTGCATCCTTTAGGTCCCAAGCATGGCACTCACACCTGCCTTTCCCCTCAGGGTATCATTTTTGATTTACTCTCTTAGCTGTGGGGATGATGGGTCAGCTTCATGACTTTCCCAATAGCTATTCCCACTACGAGGATCCTGACCCCATGAGCCAAGGTACCAGTATGGAGTCAAGTACCGAGGACGTCCATTCCAATTCTATGTCTGTAGACCAGGAAACTGGCCACAGATCAAGCCGGACCTGGCCAGGGCTTCGTTTATCACCTGGTCCCTACGTACCCCCACTTAAAGGTGGCCTTGAGGACATTTCAGTCTTGAGCGCTGTCAACTTGGATCCTGTGTCCAACAAGCCTCAGAAATGTTTGGATATTCCCCTTTCCCCAGTGTACAGTTACCAGAGTGAATGGCCACAGGTGTTTCTAGGGAAGAACCAGGAAGTCATTGCCATAGACGCTTGCCGCGACGTTGCAGGACTCTTCCTCCAGGACCTAGCCTCTCTTTCGGTCCGGAGGTTCTGGATCTGAAAACTGAGGCAGGTCCTGAAACCAGGCAAGGGGTCTTGGCTTTTTATTACAGTGGCTGCCCTTGGTCGGGAGAACTCCCAAGTGAGGCAGCTCCCATTGGCTGAGGCTAGTTTCTGGGGAGGGACTCAGCTGTGAGCGATCAGCAGGCTTCACGCCCGCCAGCTGGGGTGATGGCACCTTGGTTCTGATGAGGAGAGCCGGATGCACACGGCACCCATTGTATGCGTGTTGGACTCAGCATATGTTGGATTCTTGCTGGGTGTTTGAGAAAGTCTAGCTCTTTTCTTCCTGACAGCTGCCCACTGAGATAAGGGTTATGGTCCACATTTCACAGATGAGGATGCTGTATTAGGTGTGTCTCTGGTTTAGCTGCTTAAAGACACTGAGAATAACAGCGACCGAAACATTCTCAAAACTGATTTCTCTCTCATTGAGAAGTCCAAGCGGATTGGTGGTCCAGGTGAATGTGATGAGTCTTCTCCGCACCACTGCCTGGGGACCTGGGCTCCATCCAGGCTGGTGCCCTGCCATCTCAGCACGGGCTTTCATCTCAACATCCATGACGGCTGCTTAGTTACGAGAGGGAGAAGCTGGGAAAGGGAGCGCTCAACATTCCCTCCGCATTCATTTGGGGGAAATGATGTCTATCCTTGTAAAAACCTTGAAAAAATGTGGCGAGGCACTTCCTGATGCTGGAACTTGAAGGTCAGCGAGGATTTGGGCAGGCAGACAGGAGAAGGCAGCCCAGAGTACAGGAGCTGCCTGGGCAAACATGGGGAAGTGGGACTGAGTCCTAGATGGCTCTGGGGCAGGAAGGAGCTGGCAGGCTGGACTGGCAGGCTCTTGTTGGCAATGGCAGGGAGTAAGGCTGCCAAGGCTGGAGAGGTTGTGGAGGCCCCAGGCTCAGGACGAGGACTCTCTCTCTCTCTCTCTCTCTGTCTCTCTGAGTAATAGGAAGGACATATTACCCAGAGAAGGAGAGTGTTGTGAATGAAACAGAAACCACCATGGAGCATGGAGATGGGACAGCTGACCCTGTTGTGGGCATCATCATAGCACCTTGCATAGAATGCCAGCACCCACAAGTCTGTTTTTTTTTTCTTGCGTTGGAGTCTCACTCTGACACAGGCTGGAGTGCAATGGCGCAATCTCAGCACACTGCAACCTCCGCCTCCTGGGTTCAAGCGATTCTCCTGCCTCAGTCTCCCGAGTAGCTGGGACTACAGGCGTGCGCCACCATGCCCAGCTAATTTTTTTATATTTTTAGTAGAGATGGAGTTTCACCATGTTGGCCAGGATGGTCTCGATCTCTTGACCTCATGATCCACCCACCTCCCAAATTGCTGGGATTGCAGGCCTGAGCCACCACGCCTGGCCCAAGTTTTATTTAATTTAATTCATTTCCAGGTGGAGTTGAAAGAGCACAAGCTTTGGAGTCAGCCCAATCCAAGGTCCCATTCTGGCTCAGTAACCTTTTCCCTGTGGGACCTTGGTTAAGTCACCTCACCTCTCTGAGCCTCAGTATCTGGGGGCAGGGACTATAAAATGTCCCCCAAATCTGGCCTCCCCATTCTACATAGGGCATCAGGACTACCTGGTTGCAGGCTCATTTCCCAGCCTCCCTTGCAGCTAGATGTGGCCACGTGACTACATTCTGGCCAATGGGATGTGAGGAAAATGCTATGCCACTTCCTGGTTGTTCAAATAAATAAGTGAATAAATAATGAGCCCATGAGCCAGCGGAGGAGGAGATTCAAGTTCTGGGGAAGGATGCATGCGTTCAGTGAGTGTTTAACTGAGTGCTTCTGACGTGTCAGACTCTTTCTAGCTGCCAGGGACACAGCAGTGAGCAAAAGAATAGAACAGCTGAACTCTCATGGAGCCAAAAGTCTAATGGGAGGGACAGAAAAGATACAAGGAAACAAGATGGTTTCGCGGAGTGGCGGGGCGGTGTCTATCCAGGGTGGGGGGAGGTGTCTATCCAGGGGGGGGTGGGAGAAACAGGAAGTAGGGCGGGAGGGGAGGGAGCAGGGCTGCTTTAGAAAGACAGTCAGGGGAGGCCTCCTGGAGGAGGCAGGCTTCAGTGAGGAGGACAAGTCCTGAGCTTCTGGAGGGAAGGGGGCCCTGAGGTAGCGAGGGCAACGGGGTGTAGCCGGAGCCGAGTGATGGGGAAGGCCGGTTCTCCCTCTGCAGAGCCCGCGGAGCTGAGCAGCGGGGAGGCGGAAGAGTTGCAAAGGATCAAGTGGCACCGGAAGCAGCTCCTGGAGGACATCCAGGTGAGCACACACTCATGTCCACACGCGCTCACACACGCGTCCATGCCCACACACGCCACACTGCACGTGCACACTCCTGCACGCTTGCACGCACCCCACCAGCTCCTGACCCAGCCTGGTCAGACAGTGTGGCCAACTCTGGCCCATATCAGCCTTGGCCCCAGCCCCAGGAGCAGCATCCATGGGCATGCCATGTCGTCTCTCTGCACCTCAGCGTCCTCTTCCGTAAAGCCCAGGGGAATTGCAAAATCCCTGAAACGAGGGCCTCTGCTGCCTATGCATGGTGTCCCCATAGTACCTGGCACACAGCAGGCACTTAGTCAAGGGTGAGTAATAGATTAAATAAAGGGAAGCCAGAGAGAAGCTGGGGCAGAAACTGAGGAGGCAGTACGGAGCCATGGGAGGGATTTGAGCAGGGGAGGGGCAGGCTCCATGCAGTGCTCCAGAAAGACACCAGCGGAGGGAGGCGGGCAGCGGGGAGGCGGGCAGGGGGGAGGCGGGCAGGGGGAGGCCGGCTTTTTGGGTAGGCTCGGCTAGAAGGCAGGAGACTTCATGGCTGCTGAGCAGAGAGATGGGAAGGTTGGAAATAGGTTAGGTAAGGGGTGGGGGCTTGGGGACTCCCACCCCCCCAAGACAAGCGGAGGCATGGGTGCAGACAGAGGTGACAGTTTAACACAGGACTTTGAGATGATGCGACATCCAGGGAGGGGACTTGTCAGTGGAGGCCCCCTCAGATTGGGGACTCAGGACAGAGGTCACGGAGAGGGACCAGGTTTAAGAGTCATGCCCAGGGGTAGGAGGGGTCATTATGGCCTTAAACCCCTGGGGTTCTGGCCTCCATCCCTGACTCTCCCTGTCCCACCCCCTGCCGCCCCACAGAAGCTAAAGGATGAGATCGCAGATGTGTTTGCCCAGATCGACTGCTTCGAGAGTGCGGAGGAGAGGTGAGGGGCCTGGGTGGGGACCCTCAGAAGCTGCCACAGTTGCTTCCCAGGGATGTCATATGCCTTGAATGAGCAGGGGCCACTCCCTGGCCCCCTGGGCCTGGTGAAATCAAGGATTGGCCCTGAAGAAGGAGGCAGCATCGACACAGGAATACGGTGGCCCCAGCCCGGGCCTGGTCTAGTCCCTGCTTCCAGGCTGACCCTCTCTTGAGAGACACTGCATTCCTCCCCTCCCCCAACCCAAGTCTCTCCTGACCCATCACTGGCCACGTCCATCCTGGGGTGGGCGGGGAGAAGGGAAGCTCAGCCCCAAAGGGCAAGGACAAGGAAGCCCAGGGCCCCACGAGGACAGGAGCCTGGCCCATCCCACCCCACTACCACTGACCGGGGCCAGCCACCCCCTCCGCCTCTGTGGAAAACTCCCACTGTTTTCTGTTTTGTTTTGGTTTGGTTTTTGGTTTTTGTTTTGGTTTTTGTTTTTGTTTTGAGATGGAGTCTTGCTCTGTCACCCAGGCTGGAGCGTAGTGGCGAGATCTCAGCTCACTGCAACCTCCACCTCCCAGGTTCAAGCGATTCTCCTGCCCCAGCCTCCTGAATAGCTGGGATTACAGACACACGCCACCACGCCTGGCTAATTTTTGTATTTTTAGTATTTTTAGTAGAGATAGGATTTCACCATGTTGGTCAGGCTGGTCTCGAACTCCTGACCTTATGATCCACCCACCTCGGCCTTCCAAAGTGCTGGGATTACAAGTGTAAGCCACCGAGCCCAGCCAAAAAACTCCCACTGTTTAACATCCTGTCCCTCTCTGGGTCTCAGTTTCCTCATTTATGCAACAAGAAGCCTGGGGCTGCTACACAGTCCGCTAGGGCCCGAGGGCACTGACTCTGACATACGATGTCCTGGGAATTCCCCATCCTGCTCCTGCCAGCCCTTAGGTCTCCGCCTGTCCATGCCTGTCCAGCCTTCTCCCCTCCCCCACCACACACTCGCGCACGCGCACACACAAGTGGCCGTTTCTCCAGCTCCCCATCCCAGCCACAACCATAACAACATAACACACCTACACCTCGATGTTTTAGGTGCTTTAACCTCTCAACAATCCTGGGAGGCAGGTGGTGGTGTCACCTCCATTTTACAGATGGGGAAACTGAGGCCCAGAGAGAGGGAGTGACTCGCCCAAAGCAGCTCAGCTCAGATTCACATCCAGGAGCCTGGCTCCAGCACCTGCACACTCAGCCCTTGCTCCCTGTTCCCATTTTCTTACACAGGGCCCCTCCACAGGCTCCCCCACAGCAGCTCCGGGGTCCTGAGAGCTGCTAAATGCTCGTCCTGGGCGCACCGGAGGGGTCCGCCACGGAGCTTTGGGAGGAGCCCGGGCCTTGCACGTCTCTGTCCCGCCCAGGTGGTTCCCATGCAGGGCCTGGGGACCCCACTTGGAGGTCCCTAGAGGATATGGGTTCCCGCGGAGGCAAGGGTCCTTGGGGAGTGGAGAGGGTAGCTCAGCGTCCTGAGGCAGCCGAGGCTGACGTCCTCATGTCCACAGCCGGATGGCCCAGAAGGAGAAGGAGCTGTGCATCGGGCGCAAGAAGTTCAACATGGAGCCTGCGAAGGTAGGCGGCGGTGGAGGGCCGGGGCCGCAGGTGCGGGCCGCGTGGGAGCACGTCTCCGGTGTCCTCTCCCTCCCCTCAGCTGACACAATGACCCCTTTCTAGAGGAAGAAGCTGGGCCCACCAGGGCTGAGCATCTTGTCCAGCACCCCATGGCCAGCCATGGCTGGGGGCCCTGTCTACTCCGAGGCGTAAGCGCCCTGGGGCAGAAGTTTGGAGCCAGGAGCCTGGAGGAGGCCATGATGTCTGTGCACTTGGCCTAGTCCCTTTCCCACTCTGGGTCTCCATTTCCTTCTCCAAGAATGTGGCTTGGGACAGTGAGGCCCTGGGATCCGGGGCTCAAGCTCCAGAAGCATCTTCCAGGCCTGGGCTGGGGGAGAGTCAGTCCCGTGGTCCCGCCACCCACCACTCTGCTGGCAGGGTCAGCAGCTCAGGGCCAGGCTACCTCGCTCCCCCACACCACTCCCAACCCCCCTGGCCTCAGAGCAACCCCAGTCCCACCCCTCGCCCACCAGGTGGCAGCTGGGCATCCTTTCCTGAAAGGATGGAGACAGAAGGAAGCTGCAGGCAGACATGCCGAGGTGGGCTCAGGGCAGCCAGCAGAGAGTGCCAGGCTGGGGTCCCTGGAAATTTACTGCTCTGGCTTAGAAGGCGCTTGTCCTCATCACAGGCCCATTCACCTCTCACAGCCACAGACCCTTGGACTCCTGCTCCCATCCACAGGGACCCCCACAGGCTCACACACTCACCCAGCACCCGGGGGTGTCCTAGGCACCCTCTACCTGTCACTCGCCCTCATGGCCTGTGCCTACCTTCCAGCAGTGGAATACAGACGACTCTTCGAGTAGAACCAGAAACCAACCCCTCCAACTCCTAAAACTAGGATGACAAACCCTGAGTGCCCAGGTGGTGAGGAGAGAGGTTTGTGATATTGTCAAATCCTAAAAGCAGTTTTAAATGTGGCAGGCACAGTCCGAGCGCATTTTCACACAGAAAGGGGAGGAAGGTCACCACAACGGAAGCTGTCTACCTCCCAGCAGTGGGGCCTGGGTAGTTTCCTCCCCTTTTGATTGAGCTTTTTTTTCCTAACTTTTATACAATAGACGTAGATGACTTGTGTGAAAGAATGAAACACTATTTTTAAATAATACCAGTTTTAGGGGAACAAAAGAAATGGCTGAATCATCGAATCTTAGAATTACAAATTCCTAGAATCACTGAAGCATATAATCAAAGAATGTTAGACTGGAGGGGACCCTGGGGAGTACCTGGCATGAACCTGGTTCACGGCAGGAAGGCTGACTTTCTTTGCACGCCTCCAGTGATGGGGAACTCACCACCTCACAAAGGCAGCTCCTGTGAAGGAGGGGTCACATCTTCCCAGAACAGACTGTGCCAACATCAGAATGCCAGGCCCCAGGGCTCTGGCCATGGGAGATTGTTCCTCCCGTCCCCCTCCTAGACCTGCTTCTGTGCAGCAGCTGCTAACGGGTTCTGCCTACCCCTCCAGGGCATCCAGTATTTCATTGAGCATAAGCTGCTGACCCCCGACATCCAGGACATCGCTCGGTTCCTGTATAAAGGCGAGGGCCTCAACAAGACAGCCATCGGGACCTACTTGGGGGAGAGGTAAGAAGGCGCGGAGCTTTAGGGAGGCAGGAAATGAAGGTGTGCAAGTGTGTACAGGTGTGTGATGTGCAGGTGAGAGAACGGGTTATGTTAGGAAAGGCATCGCCCCTAGGGCTTGAGAGGCTCACGGATCATCCCGTCCGGATTCTGAGTCAAAGCTCGACTGCCTTCATTCATTTGATCATTTATCCAACAAATAAAGGCCGCCTAGGGTCTGCTGTGTTCCAGGCACCATCCTAAACCCTGGGTGTACACCAGTGAAGAAGACAGACAAAACTCTCGTCCTCAGGAGGTCCACGCTAAAGGGAGAGACAGTTCTCGGTATATGCAAAATATCTTAGAAAATAAGCTCTATGGAATACAACTCAAGCAGGGAAGGGAAGTCAGAAATGCTGGGGACCGGCCAGGCGCAGTGGCGCACGCCTGTCATCCCAGCACTTTGGGAGACTAAGGCGGGCAAATCACTTGAGGTCAGAGGTTCAAGACTAGTCTGGCCAACATGATGAAACCCCGTGTCTACTAAAAATACAAAAATTAGCCAGTCTCATCACATTACAAGTGGCAGGCGCCTGTAGTCCCAGCTACTCGGGAGGCTGAGGCTGGAGAATCACTTGAACCCAGAAGGTGGAGGTTGCAATGAGGCAAGATTGCACCACTGCACTCCAGCCTGGGCGGTAGAGTGAGACTCCACTGAAAGAAAGAGAGAGAGGGAGAGAGAGAGAGAAAGAGAGAAAGGAAGGGAAAGAGGGAGGGTTGCGGAGGGAGGGAGGAAGGAAGGAGAGAAAGAAAGAGAGAGAGACAGAAAGAGGATGGAAGGGAGGGAGGGAGGGAGGGAGGGAGGGAGGCTGGAGGCCATAGGCTGGGGGCTGTGATTTAGAATAGTGTGGACAGAAAGGGTCTCACGGAGAAGGTGACGTTTGACCGAAACGTAAAGGAGGTAAGGGAGCGAGCAGCGCAGACATCTCAGGGAGGAGCCGTCCAGGAGGAGCAAGTGCAAAGGCCCTGGGGCAGAAACAGGCTCAAGAATCTAGACTGGATGGGAGGAGAGAGGGAGGATGTAGCGGGCAAGGAGGTGGAGATCTGTGGGAGGGCTCTCAGCAAAGGACTGGGCTGGTCTGTGGGGTGGGCCAGGGGATAGGGGTGAAGCTGGACCAGGGGGTCAACAGCACTCTTCCCAGCTCCCGAGGACACCTCCCTCCCAGAGTGAGCAGGGGATGGAGATGGCGAGAAGGTCACCCTCCTGCTCCAGGAGCTGGGGAGAGGGAAGAGACAGGGGAGGCTGGCTTCTCTCCCTCCCCCGTCTCCTCAGATGAGGAAGCTGGGGCTGGGGAGGTCAAGTGGCTTCAGCAAGGTCACCAGGTGGGAAGTTACAGGAAATGAGGAAGGCCTGGACTGAGGCCAGGCCGCTGCAGAGCCAGGGCTCCCCTCCTGGGCCAGCCCAGCGCTGGTGAGCCGTGAAGGTGTGTGCCTGTGTGGGAGGACAAGGGTGTGTCCTCGGGGTGTGATATGGGTGGGACAGGCATGAACGCACCAGATGGCAGCTGAACCCCAGAGGGACAGATTCTCTCTGCTCTCCCTCCCCCACCTAACCCCCTCCAGGAGGTGGGTGCCAGCAAGTACCCAAGTGTGTCGCACCCTCCCTTCCGCCCCTCCCCAGGGACCCTGTCAACCTGCAGGTCCTCCAGGCCTTCGTGGACTGCCACGAGTTCGCCAACCTCAACCTCGTCCAGGCCCTCAGGTGAGTGGTCCAGGGGCGGGGTCCCGGCCCTCAAGGGTGGCACAACCCCAGCGGCTGGGGGCGTCGCGATCCACACAGCTAACAGCACAAACAAAGAGCTGGGAGCAAAGAGGAGGAGTCGCGGGACAAAAATGAGATCATGATGGCGCTGCCTCACAGAGCTGAGGTGGACCGCCTGGAAAAGGACCTAGTGCCTTGCAAATACTGCCTTCTTACTATGCTGGAATCCTGTCACACCCGTATTTAATTATTCTAATCATTATTACTGTCATTCTCCTACTTTTTGGATTAGTGCATGTTTTTTTGTTTTTTGTTTTTTATTTATTTATTTATTTATTTATTTTTGAGACCAAGTCTCACTCTGTTGCCAGGCCAGAGTGCAATGGCATGATCTCGGCTCACCGCAACTTCCGCCTCCCGGGTTCTAGCGATTCTTCTGCCTCAGCCTCCCAAGTAGCTGGATTACAGGCATGCGCCATCACGCCCGGCTAATTTTTTGTATTTTAGTAGAGACAGGGTTTTGCCATGTTGGCCAGGCTGGTCTTGAACTCCTGACCTTGTGATCTACCCACCTTGGCCTCCCAAAGAGCTGGGATGACAGGCGTGAGGCACTGTGCCTGATCTAGCGCATGTTTAGTTTATTTCATAAGACTACTTAGTATGTATTCCATTTATTATTACTTATTAGTTCCTAATTGGGGTACTGTTGCTACCCATTTTTTTGTTGTTGTTGTTGAGACAGAGTCCTGTTCTGTCACCAGGCTGGAGTGCAGTGGCGTGATCTTGGCTCACTGCAACCTCCACCTCCAGAGTTCAAGCGATTCTTCTGCCTCAGCCTCCCATGTAGCTGGGACTACAGGCGTGCACCACCATGCCCAGCTAATTTTTGTATTTTTAGTAGAGGTGGGGTTTCACCACGTTGGCCAGGATGGTCTCGATCTCTTGACCTCCTGAACCTCCCACTTTGGCCTGGCAGAGTGCTGGGATTACAGGTGTGAGCCACCGCGCCTGGCCGTTGCTACTCATTTTTACAGCTACAGAGGCATTACAATTATCAGCTTGAAGCACAAACTCTGGAGTCAAACTACACAGTTCAGATCTCAGCTTTGCTACTCAACCCCGTGTGACCTTGAGCAAGCCACACACATGCACAAAATACAAAAATCAGCCAGGGGTGGTGGCGGGTACCTGTAATCCCAGCTACTCCGAAGGCCGAGACAGGAGAATCGTCTGAACCCAGGAGGTGGAGGTTGCAGTCAGCCAAGATCACACCACTACACTCTAGTCTGAGCAACAGAGTAAGACTCTGTCTCACAAAAAAATAAACCTCCCTGTGCCTCAGTTTCCTCATCCATAGAATGGGGATAATAATAGTGCCAACTTCATGGGATTGTGAAGATTAAATGAGAAAGTGTTTAGAACTGGTCCACAGTAAGTGCTTAGTAAGTCTTGATGCTGCTCAGAAACTCATTCCAAGAAGGGGCATCTGATCTGGGCTTTGGAGAGTGAGTAGGAGTTTACGATACAGAGGAGAAAGAAGCCACCACCATCCAGTGCTCTCTAACTCCCAGCTCTTTAAGGGAGAGGGGTAGGTGACTTGGGAGTCTCCCATCTTCATTCGTTCATTCGCATATTCATTCATTCATGTATATATTTACTGAGCCATTTCGAGGTGCCCAGGACTGTGTGAAGCCCGGGAGGAGAAGTGAGAGATACAGGCACAGTTCTCACCCTCAGAAAACTGAGCTTGAAGCTGTGGAAACCGCCAACTTCCAGAGCTGGAGGGAAGCTGAGGTTCCAAAAAAGGGAGGCCTAGCAAGGGGAGACCCCTGCCCCGCCCCCTCCTCAACTGGGTCCCACCGCCAGATCCCGGGGCCCAAAGACCAGGTGCAGGGAGCCACAAAATGCGGGGCAGGCAGGCAGGGGCCCCTTTCCAGCTGAGGCCGGCTGGGCTGCAGTCGGCCTGGGATTCCGATGTGCAGAGCGGGGGCGTGTGCTTCATTCTGTATTCTGTAAGAAAAGCCTTTTCTTGGCTACCTCCCAAGTGCTGGGGACTCCCTGGTGCCAATCCCACTTCCTGGTGAGCCCAGGTGACAGTCACAGGTCCTCCCGTTTACAGGATCCAGAGACTAAGCCTGGGAGAGTCGGGGCAGCTTGCCTGGGGCCCCTGAGAGACCCCCGCCCACTCCGCTGCCCATGGCCCCATTTCTCCCCTAGGCAGTTCCTGTGGAGCTTCCGGCTGCCGGGCGAGGCCCAGAAGATAGACCGGATGATGGAGGCCTTTGCTACTCGATACTGCCTCTGCAACCCGGGCGTCTTCCAGTCCACAGGTGCCAGGAGGGGAGCGGGACCCAGGGCTCTGGGACCCCTTCAGCACTGGCAGGCATAGATTTCACAGACTCCCTCGGGCTTCGTCCAAGTACCCAGACCCTGGAAGCCTAGACCCCTTCAGTACCCTCACTGAGCACCAACTCCATGGCTGCTGGGTGCTTGTCTGATAGAGCTGCCTTGAGACACAGTTCTTAGGAGAGGAGGCAGGAGATGATGGCACAGGATGCTAAGGGTAAGGGAGCAGCACCTCTGTCTGAGGGCAGGCGTAGGGGAATCAGCATGTCCAAGATGGCTTCTCAGAGGCAGTGAGTCCAGAATAGGGTTTTGAAGGATGAATAGGAGTTTTCCAGGAGGTTAAGGGGAGAAAGGGCCTTTTTGGCAGGAGTTGCAGTTACAACAAAGGCCTAGAAGCATGAAACAGCCTGGGCAGGGTGTAGGGGGCAAAGAGGACATAGAAGGAGATCCACAAAGATCAGTCATCCATACCCCTCTCTCTGAGGGCTAACACAACGCCCATGTGAAGACATCCAGGAGACAGGGGGGATGAGGAACCATCATAGCCAACTTATTCGGGCCTCTTCTCTCGCTCTAGTTATTATAACAATAATCAACCCTGTGTGCGGAGTAATCCCGATGCACTCCTTTTTTTTTTTTTAAGACAGAGTGTCTCTCTGTCGCCCAGGCTGGAGTACAATGGCGTGATCTCAGCTCACTGCAACCTCCGCCTCCTGGGTTCATGCAATTCTCCTGCCTCAGCCTCCCAAGTAGCTGGGATTACAGGCGCCCACCACGGTGCCTGGCTAATATTTTGTATTTTTAGTAGAGGCAGGGTTTCGCCATGTTGGCCAGGCTGATCTTGAACTCCTGACCTCAGGTGATCCACCCGCCTCGGCCTCCCAAAGTGCCGGGATTACAGGCGTGAGCCACCGCGCCCGGCCAAAGTCACTCAATCCTTGCATCAACTGTTTGAGGTCAGTAGTCTCCTCATCCCCCCCCCGATGCATGGAATATAGCTTCAGAGAGACGAGATGACTTGTCGGCCAGGCGCAGTGGCTCACGCCTGTAATCCCAGCACTTTGGGAGGCCGAAGTGGGCAGATCACGAGGTCAGCAGTTCGAGACTAGCCTGACCAACACATTGAAACCCCGTCTCTACAAAAAATACAAAAATTAGCCAGGTGTGGTGACACGCACCTGTAATCCCAGTTACTCAGGAGGCTGAGGCAGAAGAATCACCTGAACCCGGGAGGCAGAGGTTGCAGTGAGCTGAGATTGTGTCACTGTACTCCAGCCTGGGCAACAGAGCAAGACTCCATCTCGTAAAAATAAATAAATTAAGTTAAAAGAAAGAAAAGAAATGACTTGTCCTCGAGCACACCGCCTCCTGGCTGTCCGCGGACAAGCCCTCCGGAGCATTTGCTCTGCTCTGAAGTTAGATCTTAATTTGCTGCTTGCTTGTTTATTATCCGTCACAAGTCTAAATGTCCTGCAAGGGCAGCGACCCTATCAGACCGATCATCAATGACTTCCAGGCCCACGGCACAGAGTATGCACTCAATACATAGTTCTAGGTAGGAAAGAAGGCATCTTAAAGCACCGGATTTGAATCATTGTCCAATTACTTCTTAATTTTATGATGTTGGGCATATATAGCTTAACCTCCTGTGCCTCGGTTTCCTCATCTGTAGAATGGGAGTGATAACAGAACCTGCCTCAGAGGACGGGCATGGGGATGTGAGAGCTTAGCACAGGGCAAGCATCAACAACGCTCGGTGCCACTGCTATCAGAGGTAGAATCATCGAAGTTCTCGAACAGGCAGCTACTTCAAAGATGAACCTCCAAACGTCAAGGATGGGGAAGCTGAAGGTCAGGGAGGTCAGGTACTTCCCAAGGTCAATCAGAGAGTGGGAGACGCAGCTGGACTTCCCTGGCTCTGGAATCAGGGCCCAATTACTCCACAAAAGACCCCACGGTGGCAACCCCCTCCCTCCCCAGCCGTCAGCCCAGCCTCCCTCCTGAGCATGTGAAAGTCTGAATAATGGGAGCGGCGCTGGGGTTCAGGAGCCCCACAATGCCTACAAGATTACAGAGCAGCACGTGGCTCAGCCCTGAGCAGTGCTCCCAACAATGAGTGTTCCCCGGGTTCCGAGAGGCAGAGAACAGAGTGGGCAGGGGGCTGGAAGGGCTCTGCCGGTAGGAGGCCTGGTGCCGTGGCTGAGCGAGGAGGATTGAAGCGGAGGGAAGGGAGGGCGGGCCTGGCAGGGGGCCCAGCAGGAGCCACAGCTTGGGGGTGGGAAGGGGCTCAGAAAGAGACTGAGGTTCCTTTAAGGAGGGGGGGACCAGCAAGAGTGGGAGGGGTGGGGAGGCTGGGCCTCAAAGGTCAAGCCAGGAGGACAAGGTGGACACTCAGGGCTTTGCGACAGCAGATTCTGGGCCCTAGAGGGGACCAGGGCAGAGGCAGGGAGAGTGGCCAGGACAGGACCGTGACCGCTGTCCCCTCCGCAGACGCCTGCTACGTGCTATCCTTCTCCATCATCATGCTCAATACCAGCCTTCACAACCCCAACGTCCGGGACAAGCCGCCTTTCGAGCGCTTCGTGTCCATGAACCGCGGCATCAACAATGGCAGCGACCTGCCGGAGGACCAGCTGCGGGTGAGAGAGGCACCGCTCACCCGGCCCGGCCCGGGCATCCAGGAGGGCCTGTCCTTAGAGGGATGGCCGGGGAGGGGCTTCTCTGAGATAGACAGCCCCCAGTGGGGACTCGGCTGATACTGCCCACCCACGCTGTGACTGTCTTGAGAGGCACTGTCACAAAGCGGGTTGGTCCTGAAACCCACCTGCCCAAGAGAGGCCCCATCTTGAGAAGCATGTCCGGGATGGACCGCCCAGGAGGTCCACCCAGACTTAAGCCTTTGGGGGACTCTGGGCAGCCATCATCTACATCTTCCCAAAAGGGTACCTCACACAGCCCAGGTCTATTTCTGAGAATAGAGATTCTTAGACTGTCAGCGTGTCAGGCCCGAAAACCCTCAGACTGTGCTCTAAGCCCTCTGTTCTTTAGAGAGGAGGAAACTGAGGTCTTCCAGAGACCCTACTTGAGCTGGGGAGCCAGGCAGGAGCCAAGCCTCTGGCCTCTTCCTCAAATAGCCTGCACTCCGCCACACCACGCCAGGCTCTGTGCTCAGCACGGGGTCCCAGGGATGAATCAATCAACCACATATGCTGCCCTGACCAAGTCTGGGGTCTGGTGGGAGGACCATATGCATGTGATTTACAAGCCGTGCTGACTGTGGGGAGGGAGCTCTGGAGACACAGATCTGCCATCTCTGTGGCTGTCATTGCTCTGGAGGCAGGGGGAGGGTGCCATCCCGGGAGACTCCCCAGAGGAGGTGACTTCTGAACTGGGCCTTGAAGGTTACATGGGAGTGTTCCAAGAGGAGAAGCGGGAAAAGGACATTTCATAAAGAAGAAGTGGCCAGAACCGAGGCGTGTCCTGGTTGGGAAAGGAGAGGTGTCTTGTGTGGCCAAGGTGTGGCCTATGTGGACAGTAGTGGGTGGCAGGGTGGGGCCAGAGGGTCCAGAGCTTCAGATGACAGCCTCAGGAGTTTGCCTGTTTCCTACGGGCCACAGGGAGCCAGGGGAAATTCATAAGAAGAGGAGGGAGAGATTGAGAGCCTGGCTTGGGAAAAATGAATGGACAAGTTCACTTCAAGAACTGGAGACGCCCCAGAGCCCCGTGAGCTTCAATCCCCTCCATGGTCAGAGCCCGGTGAGGAGGAGAGGAGGAGGCGCAAACATCGCCGTCCCAGCTCGGCACGGAGTATACCTCCTACCTCCAAGGCTGGGGTGGAGCCTGGATCTGCAGTGATTCTGGTGCCCCTCGGTGTTTGAGAACTGCCTCACCCTTAACCCACCCCTTGCCCGGTCCCAAGAAGAGAAAGTGCATCACAGAGGAGCCAGTATGTAGCGTGAGGGTTTGAGCTGGTTAGAGCTCAGATCTGCCCCTGTCTTCCCCGTCTGCCTGCTAGGTGACCTTGGGTAATGACTCACTGGAGTTGAAGCCACTGTCCCCTCTGCCAGGAGAGTGGGAATAATAATACCTGTGTCCCAGATCTGCCACCACAGGGAGTAACTGTTTTAAATGTTACGGGCAGAGCCTGTGCCAGGTACATAATACCTGCTTCCTGCTTGGCTCCCCAGCTGAAGTAGGGCCTTGTGGTTTATGTCACTATTAAAAATAATTAATAATGAAAAAAAAACCCAGCACTTAGTAAAATGCCTGAAACATAAAAGGCATTTGAGCATTGGTGACTCATTTCTTGTGGGGTCCTCAGGGCACAAGGCGGGCACGAGTTGTCTGGCAGGGAATGAGTTAATTACCTCCCAGCACTGGCCCTGCCGCTCTCCCAGGAGCTCCGTTATTACCTCCAGCTCCCAGCGAGCCCTCTCCAGCATCTGCCTCCTTAGCCCTTTTTCCCAATTCGAGCCTTTTGTTAATAACAATGCACCACATTTGTATGGAACTTGTAAGTTTCTTCTTACCAGGCTTTGGGGTCTATTATCTCAATTTAGCTTCAAAATCTGCCCGGGAGGTCTAGGAAGCCCTTATTACCCTCTTTGGCAGCCCAGAGACGCAGATAGAGACGTGGGGAAAGAACAGAGCGCCAGAGTGGAACCCCATCCCTCCCGGCTACCCCACTTTCTGGTTGTGTGACCTTAGGAAAGTGGCTTGACCTCTCTGAGCCCCAGTTCATAGGATTAGTGCAGAAGTGTAAGGCAGTCAGCCAAGTGCCTGGTGTGGTTGAAGGGGCTCATCAATCCTGAAGCTTCCCAGGTCAAAAAGGAACACACAGGTCGGACACAGTGGCTCACGCCTATAATCCCAGCACTTTGGGAGGCCGAAGCGGGCGGATCACGAGTTCAGGAGTTTGAGAACATCCTGGTCAATGTGGTGAAACCCCGTCTCTACTAAAATGCAAAAAAATTAGCCGGGCGTGGTGGTGCGCACCTGTAGTCCCAGCTACTCGGGAGGCTGAGGCAGGAGAATGGCTTGAATCCGGTAGGCGGAGGTTGCAGTGAGCCGAGATTGCGCCACCGCACTCCAGCCTGGCGACAGATCAAGTCTCCGTCTCAAAAAGAAAAAAGAAACACACAGGCAGAGTGTGGATTTGGGGATCCTCTCGCCTTCTGCCTGGGCCTCATTTTCCTCATATGTAAAGAAGGGATTCAGCTTTAAGCACCTTCTGATTGTCAAAGGTCGCCACTTGGCGGAAAGATTCTCCAGTGTGGACGTGTTATAAGAGGAGGACATGTCATACTTTTAAGTGGCCCAATTTGCAAGATGAAATTTACAGACATGTGACCAAAAGAGAGGCCACCCCAAGGGTACACAGACCATGAAGATGCCTGGCTGGGAAAGTCTGTGGAGAGGTGCACGGTGGCAGTCAGGGCACAGGAGGGTTGAGCCAGTCTTGCTCTGGGCATCCAGATGGGACAGGGGCAGAGTCCCCAAGAGGCTCAGGGCAAAGGTGCAGTGTTCTAACTAACAGAGATGGGAGATCGAACCCCAGCTCTGCTCTTACATCTGTGTGACCTTGGATGCGAGCCCCAGCTCCTTCATCTGCAAAGTGGGCTGATGATACTGGCTTCATTCCTTTTCTTTTCTTTTCTTTTCTGTTTTTGAGGCAGGGTCTTGTTCTGTTGCCCAGGCTGGAATGTGCAGCGGCGCAATCTCGCCTCACTGCAACCTCTGCCTCCTGGGTTCAAGCGACTATCCTGCCTCAGCCTCTTGTGTAGCTGAGATTACAGGCATCTACCACCACGCTTGGCTAACTTTTTGTGTGTATTTTTAGTAGAGACGGGGGTTTCTACATGTTGGTCAGGCTGATCTCAAATTCCTGACCTCAGGTGATCTGCTGGCCTCAGCCTCCCAAAGTGCCGGGATTACAGGCATGAGCCACTGTGCCCGGCCTGGTTTCTCTCCTAAACAAGCTCTGCCCAGGTGTGGCAGAGATGGCCCTGGCTTCCCGAGTTCTCACAGTCTTCCTCCTCAGCAGTTTCAGCTAAAGTCCCAGGGTTAAGGCTTATTGGCCGGCTTGGGCCTCCTGGCCCTCCCTGCACTGCGGTTAGCAGGATGAAATGCGCTGATCAGCCAGATGTGAGTCATTCACCCCTTCCTGGACCCTGGGGCTGGGAGCCTGTGGGTGCCAACCCTGCTGAGTGATCTGGACAGAACACAGAGGAGCAGAGACTCCCCAGAGAAAAACTGAGGGTGTGGGGACAGAGGGACACAGAGCAACACAGAGCCAGTGGGGCCACTGGAAGGAGGAGGCCCTTGCATTTCTGCACGTCCACCCCATTGGGAGAAGACAGCTGGGCCCCGGGGTTTGGTGGCAGTGGGTGCAGGGTGTTTTCTTGCAGGGGAGGCTGGTGTTTACAGGGGACAGGAAATGTGGGTGAACTCAGCCGTTTTCTTTGTGGGGGCAGAAGGTACAGGCTGATACAGTGACCGCAGAAGCTGCTGGGTCGTTCCCCCCCCGCCCCACCCCCGTGGGTTTTGTGGCAGTCGAGACCCCCTGTCTGCCTCCTGGGGCCTTCCAAATATTTGTCTGTGCTGACAGCTTTGTGGATGGGGCCTTCCTGCTCCAGGTCCTGCTCAACCAGCCAGTGCCACCTGGGAATTCCCAGGGATGCATGGAGGGGCTCCCCAGAGAGAAACGGGGCCGCTCTTCCTCACCCTCATAGCCCCACAGCCAGACTGAGCCCAGGGAAGCCACTCCCAGCCCACCCCTGACTCTGGACCCCTGAGTTCTTGAGGTCAGAAAGGATCTTAAAGAACCAGAGAGCCCCATTTCTAAAACTTTGAGAGCATCAAACTCCTGAGAATTTTCATTTAAAATCTCGAAGAAAGCATCTGAGCAGAAACATCTGAGCAGCAAGCAGCACACACATACACAGCGAAAGGAAACGATTTCGTCCTCGGAGGCAACACTACCTTTGCCTTTAATAAGCAGAAATATACGCAGTTTAGAATGGTTCTCCAAACACTTGGAAATCGCGGCAGGTTGCTCACAGAACACAACGTCTCATGGCAGGAGATTCAAAGCACACAGGGGTGATCTGGCGCCAGTGGCCACACCTTGCCCACAGGGAACTTCCAGACCTGGCTTACTTACCTCCAGGGACAAAGAGCTCATTACTCTACAAAGCTGCTCTTCCACATTTCACCAGCTCTTACAGCCAGAAAGGCTTCCGTGGAGAACTGCGGTCTGTTTTCTGGGAATTCCCCAGGCCCCACCCTGGCCCATCCAGAACAGGTCTGCTTAGGAGAGGGGCTTTTGAGAGTCGCAGCCAGCATCCCACCCTGGGCTCTCCCTCAGCTGGGCCCCTCAACACGAAGTGGCCGGTCCTCCTCCCCGGTGGCTCCTCAGTGGCCCCTCAACCCAGGGTGTACCTTGTAGTCTCTGCTGCTGCCCCTAAGCAGGAGAGGACCCTCCTCCCATAACCTTTGCCAACGTTCCTATGTCCCAGAGACAGAGAGAGAGAGAATATGTGTGTATGTACGTGTCTGTGTCTGTAAGCATGCATATGTGTGTGAGCATACATATAAACGTGTGCATGTATATTGCATATGCATTATGTATGAGTGCATGTATGTGTGTAAGCATGTGTGTATGAGGGTACATGTATAAGTGCATGCATTTGTGTGAGCATGAATTCATGTGTGTACATGTACATGTGATCCTGCATGTATATGTGTGCATGTGTGTGTGCATAAGCATGTGTGTAAACATGTATGTGTGCATGTGAGTGTGCATGCATGTATAAATATATATGTGGGTGCATGCGTGTGTGTAGGTGTGAGCATGCATGTGTGTGCATGTATGTGTGAGGATGCATGTATATAAGTGTGCATGTGTATGTGTGTGTGAATGTGTGTGCGTGTGTATGTACGCATGTGAGTGCATGCATGTGTGTGAGCGTGCAGGTATATAAGTGTGCATGTATGTGTGAATGTGTGCATGTGTGAGCGTGCATTTATATAAGGGTGCATGCATGTGTGTGTAAGCATGCATGTTGGTATATGTGTGTGTTTGAAGGGCTGACCCCTGCTCCCTCTGCCCTGCAGTAGCACAGAGGGAAGCATGACGGGGGTGGCAGGGTGGCAAAGCCAGGCCCAGGCTCCAGGGAGGGAACCAGGGACAGGCTCACCAAGAAAAGCCCAGGGACCATGATAAGCTAACAGGTGAGGAAAGAGTGCGCCTGCCAGTGAGTGACCTGCTCAAGGCCACACAGGTCAGGCCACGCCCAGGCCTTGGACTCTGGTGGACTCACAGCCAGGTCTTTCTCTCCCTTCTCTTGGGGCAGAACCTCTTCGACAGCATCAAGAGCGAGCCCTTCTCCATCCCCGAGGACGATGGCAATGACCTCACTCACACCTTCTTCAACCCAGACCGGGAGGGCTGGCTGCTCAAGCTGGGTAAGAGGCCGGCAGACGCACGTCGTTACATGTACACTCATGCACACAGGCACACGTCATCGCAGGCACACACACGGGCACATGTCATATGCACACTCATGCACACGCAGGCATACGTCGTCTCATGCACGCACAGGCACACGGCTGACACGAGGCTCACGTGCAGCCTGGGAGATGGAGTTGGACAGCCCCAGGTCTCCTGCCCCCGGTGCAGTTGTCTGCCTCCCCCATCCATCCGTCTGTCCTGAGAATGAAGGGAGCCAGAGGAGGGGGGCTGAGCTGTATGTGGGGCAGGAGGCAGACAGATTCATTGACAAATGCTTCAGCGGCGGTTCTGTTTCTCTCTCCCCAGAGGAATGGGGAGAAATGGGGTTCACAGTGGTCCCTCTTCATGCGTGGTTATGAGGATCACCATTGGTTCAGAGCCCACTGAGCTCAGGCAAGGTGCTGTCCCACCCGCCGCTGAACAGTGAAGTCAGGGGTCTGCCTGAGGCCACACAGCCAGCCAGGGGCAGATTTGACGGAGCAGAGGGTTAGGTGTCCCTAAAGGAGGGGAGGAAGGGTGACAGGATGTGGCTTAGGGGGAGGCTGCCTTCAAGCTGACGGGAGGCAGGGAGGGCCTGCACCCTGCAGAGAGCAGCTGGGGTGGGTGCTGCAGTAGTGGTGGCTGCAGAGTCCAGCAGGGGAACCCCAGTGCCGGGCCATCTGCCCCTGCCTCCCACACACAGTCCCGGAAGCCTCTCCAGCAGGGACAACCCGGGGGGGGCCAGCGCCTGCAGGGCCAGCGGGGACGGATGCCTCATCTTGAAGCAGGGGTCTCAGCCTGGCTCACCTCCAGCAACACTGAACCTCCGGTACCTCCTGTCCACCCAGCCTCGTGCCAGTCCTACCCAGTGCCCCAGGAGCCCCCGAGCCCTCTGACTCTCCACACCATACCCCAGTCCATCGTCCTTCAGAGACTCAGCCTCCTGTCCTGCCCCAGCCACATGCTGTCTGCCCCCGAGAAGCTCTAAGTCACAAATCCCAACTTGGATGAGAGAGGGGGCCTCAGAGTCACAGAGCCCTTAAACCCCAGCCCCTCCACCCAAGTGCCAATGGTCAGGTGCCTCAGCCTCTGTAGCTGTAAGATGGGGATAATGATCCCTGGGAGGGTTAAATGTGCAGCAAAATGGCCAAGAGTTGGGCTCCGGAACTAGGACACCGGGAGTCGAATCCCAGCTCTGCTGCTGGACCTCAGGCAGGTGATTTTAACCTCTCTGTGACTCAGTTTCCCCATCTGTAAAATGGGGTTCATGATGGTCCCCTCCTCATCTGTGGTTATGAAGATGAATATTTTTTAAAACCTCTAGAACAGTGCCTGGCAAGTGAAGGATGAAATGCTCAGCACGGTGCCAGGCAGGGAGCAGGCTGAGGAATGAAGCAATGGGTGACGATAGCCAGAGAGAGCAGGGAGTGGCCATTCCTAGGACCATACCTAGGACCTGATCGCAGAGGTGACCTGAATACCAGCTCCAGCGTCTCCAGGGAAGCCCCGGGGGTGACGGGAGCCACTAAAGTTCTTGTCTGAGAAAGGGATACACGTGGGGAGAGGGGGGAGGGGGAAGGGTGGCAGATGAGGGTCAGGGCACTCAGCTGGGGGTCCAGGGAAGAGCATCTGCGTCAGCGGCCCAGGAGGAGAACTGACCTGCTTGCTACATTGGCCTCCCACAGGGGGCCGCGTGAAGACGTGGAAACGGCGCTGGTTCATCCTGACCGACAACTGCCTCTACTACTTTGAGTTCACCACAGTGAGCAGAGTCCCTGGGCCTTCCCCGACCGCGCCTCTCCCCACGCAACCCCCTTCCCAACTCCCACTGAGCAGTCGAATAACACAGCTTTGGATCCTTTGAGATCATTCGGTTCCCCTCCACACCCATTTTACAGATGGGAAAAACTGAGGTACAAAGAGGCGAGGCCGGGCCAAGGTCCTAGGCAGAGCCCAGGCTTAAAGCTGGGCCTCTTAACTTCTGGCCAGAGATCTTCACATGCCGCTCCTACCTTCCACCCCCATGGCTGCACAGTCTTGGAAGACGAGCACGCTCCTCTTTGGGTTTGGGGAACCCCACATGTTTACGCCCTGCCTTGGACCTCAAGGTTCTGCTTCCTGACCCTGATCCTGACCTTCCTTCCCCTCTCCCTATAGGACAAAGAGCCACGGGGAATCATACCCCTTGAGAACCTCTCCGTGCAGAAGGTGGACGACCCCAAGAAGCCAGTAGGTGTCCAGGTGGGGGGGTCCCCAAGGCTGGAGCCGCTGGGGAATTTCCTAAACAGGGTGTGGGGAGAGGGCCTGAGGCTGGGCTCCCTGGAAGCCAGGCTGTGCCCCTCCCCACTTCCGTGGAGCTCAGGGCTGCCCTTCTCTCCCTCCTGGGGCCATGGACAGTGGGAAAAGGTCAATGTCGGTCCAAGGGCATGGTTGTCCTCAGTTGTCCCATAGACCCCGACTGGCTGGATGACCCTGAGTAAGCCCTGCTCCGTTCAGAGCCTCAGTTAGCCCATGTGTCACATGGGAACTTCAGGGAGGATGGTGGATTCAGGAGCCTGGCACAGAGAGAGAGCTCAGTGTGGAGGAGCAGCTCCTGCCCCTTCGCCTGTCATAGGGGTGGGGCTGCCACACTGGGCAGGGACACCAGCGTCTGGGCCTCTCTGAGCCTCCTGGAGAGCCCACCCAGCCTCCCTCTCTCCCCACCCCGCCTGGCCACCTCCCCAGTTCTGCCTGGAGCTCTACAACCCCAGCTGCCGAGGCCAGAAAATCAAGGCCTGCAAGACTGACGGCGACGGCAGGGTGGTGGAAGGCAAGCATGAATCCTACCGCATCTCAGCCGCCAGCGCCCAGGAGCGCGACCAGTGGATTGAGGCCATCCGGTAAGGGGCGTCCAGCTCCGGGGACAGCTCCCTGTCACCTTCCAGAAGGCCCTGCTGCTTTGAGGTCTTGCTTCCTTGTGTGTAAAGGGGGCTAACTCCAGCCTCTCCTTCCTGTTTCTGGCCTGCAAATCCCTTCCACCTGTGTTCCATAGGCACTTCCTGTGTGCCCGGCACCAGGCCAGGCCCCAGCACACAGGGAAGGGAGAGGCCCAGTGGGTGGGGTTGGTGGGAGAATAGAGTGAAGAGCTGCGCATAAAGCTCTTGCCCCGCCCTTGCCTGGGGACTGCTCTTGTTGGCATCAGGGTCGGAAGTAGCCTGGGAAGGACCTGGTGGGGGTGGAGGAAAGGGCTTTCAAGCTAAACTTCCAGGTAAAAGGACCGGTGTGGGCAATCAGCAGACGGCCCACCTGTACCGCATCCGAGTCCAGGTGAGGCTGGGCAGTGTGGGAGCCGGAACTGCTGAGCATGGCAAACCCACAGCCACTGTGGTGAAGAGCTTCCGTTTCTCCTGGGGCACTGGGGAGCCACAGACTGATAAATAGGGAGGGGTGGCTAGGTGAGGAAGGCCAAAGTGTAGGGACTGGTTCTGTGGTGCCACTGACAGGAGAGACAACGAGGAAGACGCACCTAGTAAAGGGCGAGATGGCAAACCTGGTCAGGGCTTCACTCTGAGCCAGCCCAAGACATTGACGAGAGTGAGGCCTGGTGGCAGAGGAAGGCCGGACGGGCTGCTGGGCAGGGCCCGTGCCTCAGGGACTTGCAGAGTCTTTTCACCGGGGCCTTGCAGTGGAGCAGCCTGTGAGGCTGCCAGGCAGACCTATTCTCACCTCCGTCTTACAGATGAGGAAACTGAGGCCCAGAGAGGGGAGGGACGTGCCCAGGGCTACAGAGCCAGGGACAGAGCAGAGTCCAGCAGGCGGGTCTGTTGGCTCCTCCTCAAGCTCTTCCCATCACCTTCCGAAGGTCTCCAACAGGAGCCTCGAGAGGGGTCCAGAGACAGTTGGGCACAGAATTCCCAAGGCTCTCAGCTCCTGACCGGAGCCCTCACCCTCTCTGGCCCTGCCCATGCGACACTGGGCTAAGCTAGCAAGGCTGGACTGACCCTGGCACAGCCTTTGCTGGGACATCTGTTTTTTGTTTTTGTTTTTGAGATGCAGTCTCACTCTCTCACCAGGCTGGAGTGAGTGCCGTGATCTCAGCTCACTGCCACCTCCGCCTCCCGGCTTGAAGCAATTCTCCTGCCTCAGCCTCCTGAGTTGCTGGGAGTACAGGTGCCCACCACCACGCCAGGCTAATTTTTTGGATTTTTAATAGAGGCAGGGTTTCACCATATTGGCCAGGCTGGTCTTGAACTCCTGACATTGTGATCTGCCCACATCGGCGCAATGACTCACGCCTGTAATCCCAAAATGCTGGGATTACAGACATGAGCCACCGCACCTGGCCTGTTGGGGCCATCTGGCCTTTCTGCTGCTGCAGAGCAGGCTGACACATCCCTGGGAGTCTCCTGCCCCTAATAGAAGCCCTGGAAGAGCAGACTTCCTTGACGGCCAGTCCAGCCCTGAAATCTCTCCTCTTACTCTCACTCTAGAGCCAGCATCACCCGCGTCCCCTTCTACGACCTGGTCTCTACTCGGAAGAAGAAGATCGCCAACAAGCAGTGAGATTCCTGGAGGCGGCACTGGGGGCCGGTCATCCTGGGAGTCCCATGGCCTGCAGTACCTGGACCCACCTCCCACCCCAGTGCACTCTTTTGGTCCACAGACATCGCTGCGCTCTCCCGTTACCTCAAGCTGACTCTTGATGGGAAAGCAGAGGTCAGGAGGGTGGGTGGGGGGTACAGTGGGCTCAGAGTCCAGGTCCCCTGGCCTGGGCACCCGGCTTCAGGCCCCTGCCCTACGCGCACTACAGGAAGGGGTGAGGAGAACAGCTAGAGGAAAACCGGCCCAGAACGCAGCATCCCTTCTTCTCTCTGGGCCTCAGTGCGCTCTGCTCTGAAGGAGCTCTTTGCGCTGTGAGATGCTGTCATCTCAGTAGGAGGGGCTGTGGGGTCCCCGAGTGCTGCTTCTCCTTGGCAAGGCTCGTCCTCCCGCTCAAGTTCTCTCTGCCAGCCCCTCCTCCGTCCTCAGGTTGGGCTTGACCCTCCCTGCCTGAGCAGAGCTCAGCACACAAGGCTCAGACCCACAGACAGCACCCGGGGACAGAACCCCAGGACCCGCCGTAGGAGCCCAGACTCTACCGGCTCCATCCCAGCTCCGTCTCTGACTCACTGTGTGCCCTCTGCCAAGCCATGCCTACTCTCTAGTTCTTGCAAAACTGTAGTGTTGGGACTGGAAACGTCTTGGGCCCTGCCAGCCCTGTGCCCAGCTTCCAGCTGGAGGTGGCAGCGCTTGTTTACAGGGCTGGGGCAGACTCTGGATTCAAGGCTGAGGGGGAGAGAAGGGCAGTATGGACTCCACCTTCCAGGATGTCCATTTTGGGGAGAGGAGCAGGTGGGACCCTCAAGAAGATGATGGAGAACATCCCAGACAGATGGGATTCAAGCAAGATGGGTGCTCCATCCAAGAAGCCAAGAAGAGAGAGTTTTGCACACTGTGGTAACCAGGAGGGCTGCCTGGTGGCAGTGGCTGAGCCAGCAAGTAACACAGAGCCCATGCTTGGAGAGGCAGAGTCTTGGCCACGGCTTCCCTGCCAGACCGCTGACCAACAGTCCCATGGCGATGAGGGGCAGCCTGCAGGTCCCAGCATCTTGGGACCCTCTGCAGCAGTATCGTCAGAGTAGAGCCGACTTCCAGTAACCCGGCAGCCAGCTCTGTCTCCAGGAAGCCCTGGCCCCTGTTAGTGGAGTCACTAACAGGAAGCACTTCTTGCCCCTCACACAGGCCCGGGCGAGCCCCTGAAGGGAAATTCCTTGGCAGGGGAGCAGGAAATGTGGCTGCCTCTGCCCCACTGCCAGCCTGAGTCGGCGAGGAAGCAGGTGGATTCCCCGGAGGAACCGCAGTTCGCCAGGCACCCCTCCCCATCCCCACCCACCCCCACATGTGCACACCTTCCACAGGCTTAGGATGGAGTAGCTGCCTCGTGAGGTGGTGAGACTCCTGTCTCCGGAGGTGTGCAAGCACCTGGTAGTGACATTGTACCAGGCAAGGTCTGGGTTGGGCATCTACAGGAGGAGACTTTGCAGGACAGTTGAGGACATCCACAGATCCTTTTCAGCCGGTGAACTAAGCCCCGCCTCTGTCGCCTTGTTGGCTCATGAAGGAGCAGCCGGGGTGGTGGAAGGAGCGCTGGGCTGGGGTCAGGGGTCAGAGACTGTCCTGCCCCTGCATACACCAGCTACTGCCTTACTCTACTCCCATCGCCTCACTGGTCCTCAGCTTCCTCCATCATGGAGGGGATGGATTTTCTGGGCATGAGTGGTTATTCTAGGAGTCACTCTGAAAAGAGAATAAAATTCATGATCCAACTCATGAGTGGACTCTGTCCTCTCTGTGACCGCGGCTGCCACCTTGACCCCGCCCAGGCCCTCCACCTCTGTCCCTGTCCCCACAGAGGGCAGGAGGGCCAGGCAGGGAAGCTGGTCACTCAGAGGGCCCCGGTACCCCATCCCCGGGACGCTGGCTGCCACGTTGCACAACAGCCATCCCCAGAGGCTGGACAGCCAGTGGGGCTTCCACAGAGCTGAGGCAGGTGAGCTGGTTCTGACAAGCCCAGGGAAAGGCAAAATAACTTTCCAGCAGGCAGTGCTGTCTAAAGATAGAAAGAGCCGCTGCCGGCCAGGCACGGTGGCTCACACCTGTGATCCCAGCACTTTGAGAGGCAGAGGCAGGTGGATCAGTTGAGGTCAGGAGTTCAAGACCAGCCTGGCCAACATGGTGAAACCCTGTCTCTACTGAAAATACAAAAATTAGCTGGGCGTGGTGATGGGCGCCTGTAGTCCCAGCTACTCTGGAGGCTGAGGCAGGAGAATTGCTTGAACCTGAGAGGTGGAGGTTACAGTGAGCCAAGATGGTGCCACTGCACTCCAGCCTGGGCAACAGAGTGAGACGAAGGAGAGAAAGAGAGAGAGAAAGAGAAAAAGAAAAAGAAAGAGAGAAAGAAAAAAGGAAAGGAGGGAGGGAGGGCAGAAAAGAAGGAGCCGCCGCCATGGGAGGTGAGGAGGAAGTTCCTCGTTGCTGGAGTGCAGGCACTGCTGCTCCAAGGATCATTTGGCGGGTCATGCAGGAGCTTGAATTTGATAACCCACAAACGTTTACGGAGCACCAGCGATGTTCCAGGCACTGTCCCAGGCACTCGCACAACAAGGCAGAGTCCTTGCCTGCACAGGGCCCACATTCCTGCGATCCTGAACACATGCTGTTCCAGAGGGGGCAGACCGGGCAGTGGAGGGCTAGGCTGGGCAGAGGGGAGGCTTCTCTGAGGAGGGTGCTTGAGTGTTGGCAGCCAGGCCGGGCACAGGACACACACCTGATAATGCAGTGAGCTCACGTCATGTCTGCCCCACACCAGACGGTGAGCTCCTTGTGGGTCAGTACTGTATACCTGCTCAGTGCCCAGCACACAGTAGGTGCATAATAACTGCTGGTTCACCTGAAGGTAACTGATAAAGGGCCCTCAGCATCCGCAGGTGCAAATGTCCAGAGGCTTCTAGAACTATGAGAATGTTGATGCCTCCAGAGGAGGCAGGATACCTGGAGAGGCCACGTCACAAGCCGGGAGCTTGGGGCATTGGGCTGTGACTCACTGACCCCCCTCGGCCTCCCCAGGGCATCTCTGCTCGACTTCCTGCCATTCTGCAGCTCCTCGCTCTGGACAGCAGGGGGCTCCCACCACACGTGGATAAGAGGTTTCAACGCTGCAGCCAGCCGGGGCCCAGGGCTCACCGGCTTTCCTTTGCAGGGACGGGGTCTGTCCAGAGTAGAGCCCTGGCTTGGACCTCCTAAAGGGAGAGGCACCTGGTCTACCAGAGTCCGAGGGCTCGAGCAGCCCAGGGGACACCATAGACACAAACAAGCACGGGCCTTCCCGCCACGGGTGCTGGGCACAGTCACCCCTGCTGAGGCTGGCATCGGGCCTGGTGCTGGGAGACTCACACAGTCTTGCTTTCTGGCTGTGGGGCCCGAACGAGTTGCTTACCCTCTCTGGATGGGATTTTCCTCCCTGAGGGGTTGGGCCAGGTGAGTTCCATGATGCAAACCTTGAAGGGGACTTCCAGAGGCAAGGGGGGGTTCAAGGGTCTTAGGCACGGGGGCAACACAGCTCCTGCCCCAGGAGGGAGGTGGGGGAGGAAGATAAGCAGGTGCCACAAACGCCATTACTGTGAGAGGGCACGGGGCGGGGGGACAGCGGCAAGGGCCACCCAGCTCACCTCTCCCCTGTGGCTTGAGCAGCTTTTCTAAGCTCTCTGGGCCTCACGTTTCTAATCTATAAAATGGAAATCATTAAATATATGTAAAATGCGCTGGGCACAGTGGCTCACGCCTGTAATCCCAGCACTTGGGGAAGCCAAGGCGGGTGGATCACGAGGTCAGGAGTTCGAGACCAGCCTGGCCAACACGGTGAAACCCCGTCTCTACTAAAAATACAAAAAGAATTCGCCGGACATGGCGGCATATACCTGTAGTCCTAGCTACTCGGGAGGCTGAGGCAGGAAAATCACTTGAATCCGGGAGGCGGAGGTTGCAGTGAGCCAAGATCGTGCCACTGCACTCCAGCCTGGGTGACAGAGCCAGACTGTCTCAAATATGTGTGTGTGTGTGTGTGTGAATGTGTGTATGTGAATGTGTGTGTGTGAATGTGTGTGTGTGAGAATGTGTGTGTGTGTGTGTGTGTGTAAAATGCTTACAACAGCAGCACTGGGCAGCTCCTGGGAAGTTAAGTGCTAGTATTATGATCAAAAGAGAGACTGCAGGCCTGCGGTCACGAAGCTGCAAAACAGGTTGGAGCCATCGGCAGAGGAAAGAGTCATGTGAGCAATGGGGCAGCCGGGGAGATCCGGGAAGACTTCTCGGAAGAGGTGTTCAGGAAAGCTAAGCCAAGAGGAGGCCTGAGCCTTCCAGCCAGTAGGGCCAGTAGGAGACAGGACAAGGAGGCAGGTCAAGGCAAGGTATTTCTGGAATTCCCTTGGGCCCCAAACACAAGCACCAGTGGGCCAGAAGAATGCAAGCTTGAGGGAGGCTGGGCGCTGGCTGGGGCTGGGCTGCGTGCACAGTGCAGGCGTCCTTGCAGCTCTGAGGCCACAGCTCTGGCTGCATGAAGCTCTGAGTGGGACCTCCAGTAATGCGGACGCAGAACAGAGCCTTCCCAGCCTGAGGGAGGACGAGCTTGGCACAGAGGCTCTGGGTTGGAATAGGCGAAGGCAGCGGGGCTTGGAGAAGGCAGGGTGGGCCCCTGCCAGGTACCTGGGGAAGAGAAGCCCCTCCATCTTGAGGCCTGCACACAGAGCTGCCAGGGGACAGGAGATGGGGGGCAGGCAGCCCACGTCAACTGGCAGGTGTGAAAGACCTGGAGAAATTGATTTATTAGGGACATGAAAAGAGCTAAATATGTTTGCTGGCTCGTCGATGACTCAGGCCCTCCCCAAGGGTCTGCAAGTGTGAGCACCAAAGACAGGCTGGCTCCCACCAGGACACTGGCAGACTCCAGTCCCTCCTTCCCCCTCCTTCCCCCTCCTTCCCTGCAATGGAATGACCACCCCTACCCAGAGTGTCCTGAGAGCCTGGCCTCTCGGGGGCACCAGAGACCCCACCACTCACACCTGCCCACCCCCCTAACTCTCCAGACTGCCCCCAGAATGTCTGAAGAATGAAGCCAGAGAGTGAGACACATCTGGGTCAAAGTCCTCGCCTTGCCCCAAACTGCCCTGTGACCCTGGCCCAGTGGCTGACCCTCTCTGGACCGTCCCCACCGCCCAGCCCCACCCCCTCCCTGTCTGGCAATGCTGTCCCCTCCCTTTCAGCTTCTTCCTGACAGCACAGCCTCCTCTGCCCAAGATCCACCAGCCGCCCTCCAGGAGAAAGCCACCCCGCCCCCACACAGGGCCTCGTTGGGGAGAACACGCTGCTCTTCCCGTGCTGGTTCTAGGCTGGGCGCTGGGCTCCAGAGAAACGTGGGCGAATCTGAGTCTGCAGGCAGGGCCCACGTAGGAGGGAGAAACGACCTCGTGGGGAAGGCGTTGGCAACAACAGTAGGGATGAGGGAAGTGGGGGCTGTGGGGCCTGGGGAGGCTGGAGCCAGAGTCCCCACACAGCAGTTTGGCACATTTGAGAAGCGATGAGTTCTTTGGTGGGCCTGGAGGAGGCCTGCCTGGAACAGCAGGACTTGGAATGGAACAGAAGCAGAACCACACTGCCCAGCCTACGTGGGTGACTTTACCAGGATGGTGATGGGGAGCTGGGGAAGGGTTCAAAGCAGGAAAGACCCTCCTGGAGGCCACCTGGGGACAGCCAGACCACTTGAGGGCTGGATTAAGGAGGCTAGGTGGGCCACAGGGGACTGGAGGAGGTAGGGGAGGAATGCAGCAGCCGCTGGACAGGAGCAAAGAGGCTTGATGGCCTCCGGGACTAAGGCTTGTGGGAGGTGACAGCGTTCCCTCCAACAGCCCAGCGACAGGCAGGTGGGAAGAAGGGAGGGGGGAGAAGGGAGGTGAACAGGTCACACTGAGTCAGAGAGGCAGCAGGACCTCCCCATGGACACCTTCAGCTGCACGTTAGACAAGCGCCCTGGGCTCAGCAGAAAGCCCCTCCCCCTCCTCTTCTGCACCCTCTTATCTCCTCTTCCTCCCCCCTCCCACCTCTCCCAGTTGCCCCTCCCTCCCCTGTCTGCCCAATTCTGCCCCCTCCCGCTTCTTGGCCATCTAGTCTTGGCCCAGCGGTGTGTACTGGCAGGCACTTGGGTCCTGGGGTCTGCCTGCAGCCCTGTGTTCCAATCCCAGTGTGTGAGTTCTTAACAGCAGGTAACCCTCAAAAGTAGTCCACAAACGCTGGGTGCAGTGGCTCACGCCTATAATCCCAGCACTTTGGGAGGCCGAGGCGGGAGGATCACCTGAGGTCAGGAGATCAAGACCATCCTGGCCAACATAGTGAAACCCAGTCTCTACTAAAAATACAAAAAATTAGCCGGGTATGGTGTCAGGCGCCTGTAGTCCCAGCTGCTCGGGAGGCTGAGGCAGGAGAATCACTTGAACCTGGGAGGTGGAGGTTGCAGTGAGCTGAGATTGTGCCACTGCCACTCCAGCCTGGATGACAGAGCCAGACTCCATCTCAAAAAAAAAAAAAAAAGGTAGCCCACAAAGACCCAGGATTGCCCCAGACAGCCCTGCCCACACCCAGCATGCCCAGCATCAATACGTCATGGCCAGAGCTGCCCACCACGGAGCCCTCACTAAGGCCAGGGCCTCCACCTACATGCCACCTTCCAACCTCCTGGCACTCCCTAAGCAGGCACAGCTATTCCCACTTGACAAAGGAGGGTTCTGAGGCTCGCTCTGACCCAGCCAGGAAGGACCTGAGCCAGCATTTGACCAGCGCCATCTGATTTGAAACCTGTGTCAATTTAGGGCCGCCACAAACTCAGCATCCGTCATCAGCCCTTTCCATGAGTGCTGGAATCTGGTTTCCAGGAGCTGTCAGGACAACAGGGGTAAACCAGGACTGCGGCAGGCACCCCAAGACGTAGGGTCACCCTAGAGATCTGACATATCCACCAAAGCCCAGCAGGGAACTGGGGTCACTCTGGGTGGCCCTGTGGACTGGAAGGGTTGGGCCCCATGGCTGCTTTATGCTGGAGAAGGAAAGGACAGCTGTTTTCTCTGGAGCAGGTCGGGGTCAGCCTCTACGGCCACCCAATTCACCCAGCGAACTCTTCTCCACGATGAATCTCCCCGACTCCTGCCCCGAAGGGGCACCATGTGGACTGATACTGAATTGGGTGAGCCTAGTCTCCGCTGCATACCCTCAGCAGATATTAGCTGTCACTTCCGTGTTTTTGATGGAGTCTCCCTTGAGAGGGCTGAGATTGAGGACTCCGGACAGGACAGAACCATGGAAAGTAATGGGGCTGTTCATGCCATCCTGCCAGCTCTCCTCCTACAGGAAGCCCTCCCTGACCACCCCTGTCCCCAGGGCTCCTTTAAGACTCCAGAGGTTTCACAGTTTGGCTTTTGGTGGGCTAGCTTCCTAGCCTGGGCTTGCCAGGCTCAAAGTTTTCATTCTGCTGCCAAACTCCAAGGCCTTCGAGCCCCCTCCTTTTCCACCCCTCTCTGTTTCTGTACAGGGCCCTCCAGCCCCATCCAGAAATGCCGTGCTCTAGAAAAGCATCCTTCCCTTCTTTCACGAGGAAACCAAAGCTCAGAGACATTAGGGGACACACCCTAAGTCACCCAGCACGGAGCATCCATGAAGAAGACTGAGGCAGAAGGTGCCGTCATCTGTCAAACACACTTCATCTCATCTGATCCCCCCAGTAGCCCACAGGACAAACAGGATTATTCCCATTTAACAGATGGGGATGTGGAGGCTCAGAGAGCTTGTGACTTGCCCAGAGTCACACAGCCAGGAAGAGGCATCCCATCCAGTTCTTAAGGCCAGGAGAACCCACTGGCTGGAAGGCTCCCGCAGAAGGGGAGGATTAATTCTGTGACCTTTCCAGTCCCTTTGATCCTTTGAGGCTAAAGCTTAACTATTCTCTTTCTCCCTCCCCCAAGGGATTTTCAGTTCATAAATAAGAGCCCAGAGAGGACCAACCTTTGATCCAAAGAAATTATTTTTTAAGAAAAATAATTAGTTTTTAAACCTAGAGAACTCCTTAAAACAGATTACTGAGCCCCAGACCTAGAGTTTCTGATCCATCAGGGCTGGGGTGAAGCCTAACCTTTGCGTTTTCAATATGCTCCCAAGCAATGCTGACGCAGCTGTTTTCCAAATCACACTTGAGAACTACTGATGCCACCGCTTTGTAACCGGACAGGCCACTCAGCTACTCCCCAGAGGTCTAACCTGGAGCAAATGATGCAATTAGCCTCTCTTAGCCTAGGTTTCTATCTGTGAACTGGAGCTGCTGGGAGGCTGGCCTGCCAGGGTGACCAAGAGCTCAGTTAAAGATAGTGACAGCTGGCTGGGCACTCTAATCCCAGTACTTTGGGAGGCCGAGGCAGGCGGATCAGGTGGTCAGGAGTTCGAGATCAGCCTAGTCATCATGGTGAAACCCTGTCTCTACTAAAGATACAAAAAATTAGCCGGGCGTGGTGGCACGTACCTGTAATCCCAGCTACTCAGGAGGTTGAGGCAGGAGAATAGCTTGAACCCGGGAGGCGGAGGTTGCAGTGAGCCGAGATCGCGCCATTGCACTCCAACCAGGGTGACAGAGCCAGACTCTGTCTCAATAACAACAACAACAAAAAGATAGTGACAGTTACTCAGCAGTAGATTAAATAACTTCATGTTTTAAAATATTTGTGAATTTGAATGGAACTGCATTGATTAACATTTGCATTCCTTTCAGATCTGAGTGGGAATGGACTTTTTCCCTGTGAGGGTTACAAGCATTTGTGTCTTTTCTAGTGCGACTCATCTGCTCCTGCCCTTTGCCCATGCACCTGTGGGTTTCTCTGCCTTTCCTCTCAGTCTGCCTGCGTTCATTACAGAGCAAAGATAACAAACCCCTATGGCCGTTCTTGATTGCTAGAGATTTTTCCAAAGCTGTTCCTCGCCTGTCCATTGGGGCCATTTTTCTGGCTTAGAGAGTGGCCGAATCCGCCTGACTTTCCCATTTTTATTTTCTCTAACACTTTTAAGCTTAGATTGGAGCCCTTCCCCAGAATGTGACAATATAAAGGAAATGGATTTTGGATGATGGAATTTCCTGCACCTTGAGGGGTGTGGGGGTGGGGGATCCTGGCTCACCTCAACCCTGTGGTGCTGATAGAAGGAATAGCGGGAAACTGAGGGCCCCTCAGCACCAGAAAAACCCACCATCCTCAGTTCTCCCGGACATTAGCCACACCGTCTCTCTCCCCATCTGCAGAGTCCCCCTGCAGAGAGGCACAGGGCAGGCCAGAGCTGGAGGTGCAGCTGGAAGGTCAAAGGTGTCATCCTTGGGTTGGAGACAGGATAACCGCAGGTGTAAGAACTGGCCAGAGGGCCAGGCACGGTGGCTCACACCTATAATCCCAGCACTTGGGGAGGCCAAGGTGGGCAGATCATGAGGTCAGGAGTTCAAGTTTGAGACCAGCCTGGCCAAGATGGTGAAACCCCGTCTCTACTAAAAACCCAAAAAAATTTAGCCTGGCATGGTGGTACGTGCCTGTAGTTCCACCTACTCGGGAGGCTGAGGCAGAAGAATCGCCTAAACCCATGAGGTGGAGGTGGCAGTGAGCCGAGATGGCACCACTGCACTCCAGTCTGGGCGACAGAGTGAGACTCAGTCTCAAAAAAAAGAACTGGCCAGAGGAGTTGGCCAGCTCCCAGCGTGGGTCTCTCCTCGACTGCGTGGGCCGCCTGAGCTTCGCCTCTCTGGGTCTCTGTTGTCTCATCTGTAAAATGGGCCTGATCATACCCAAGTCAAGGGAAGGATTTAAGTAGATCAGCAGCCGTCAGCACCCTGAGCGCGATGCTGGGCGCCAAACCCACGCGCCCAGTACACGGGGCTTGAGCTTATTACACGCCCCAGTTCTGTTCCTGGGGTGGTGGCATGAACCCCATTGCCTTTGCCTATCCAGCACGGCTGATATCAAGGGCCCAGGGCCGGGCGGAAACGCACTCCGTGCGCGACCCCAGCCTCTCCGGCTCTGCTCGGCCCATCCAGCCCTGCGAGGGAACAGGGTCACCCAGGGACCAAGGCCAGAACAGGACACGCGTGTCCCAGGAGCGCGGGAGGCCCCCGCGTCCCCTACCCCCGCACCGCCCCCTTGGCTGGCAGAGCGGTCCGAAGCCGCGTCTCGGCCGCACCGAGTGCCTCCCGCTCCCGCGCCAGCCGGGCGCGCTGCCGAGGCCTGATTTCCATAATAATCAGCTGTAGATCTCCCGAAAAGGCTGGGAGCGGCCGCCGCCGCCCACCGGGGAAGCTCCCGAGGGTGGGCGCCCCCCTCCCCACCATCCCCGCCGCCGCCCCGGAGGAGGGAACCTCGTTTTTCAAAGCTTTCGAGAAACCGTCCGCGCGCGGGAGGCAGCTGGGAGACACCCAGGACGTCGTTCTCCGCATTAAGGAGGGGGACGGCGGTGGGGGCAGGCGGGAGACGCCGCAGCGCAGGTGCAGACCAGGCTCAGAGGCAAAGAGGGGAGGAGGGAAACTGAGGCAGCAGCGGGGGGGGGGGGGGACGTTTCAAGGTACATTCTCATTGCAGTCTCACAGCGCCCCTACGGATGAGTTATCGGCTATGCCCCCCCATTACAGATGGGGAAACTGAGGCCCGGAGAGTTTTTTTTGGTTTTTTTTTTTTTTCAGTCTTCCCAGCTGGCAAGTGGCTGGGCAGGGACCCTTTTCGGAATTGGGGGATTCAGGGCCGGTGGCCTGCCCAGCACACTATCTACTCCCCAAGATGGGCAGCCTAGAGCACGGTGCTCTGTCCATCCCAAGATGAGAGAACCAGGGGGCTGAGGTTGGGCACATACTTGGTCCAGAAGCCCATGGGACATAAGAACGGAGTTTGAACCCCGGCTCTGCAACCTCCCAACCATCCCCCCAAGGGTGGGCAAACTATAGACCCCAGGCCAAGTCCTGTCCACTGTTTTGGTACAACCAGAAATCAAGCATGGCTTTTAATACCTTTTCTTTTCTTTTTTTCTGTGCCCAGGCTGCAGTGCAATGACACAATCTCTGCTCACCACAACTTCCACCTCCCGGGTTCAAGTGCTTCTCCTGCCTCAGCCTCCCAAGTAGTGGGATTACAGGCTAGCACCACCACGCCTGGCTAAGGAGTTTCGCCATGTTGGCCAGGCTGGTCTCGAACTCCCAGCCTCAGGTGATCCGCCTGCCTCAGCCTCCCAAAGTGCTGGAATTACAGGCATGAGCCACAGCGCCCGGAGACTTTGTAGTCTTTCTCCATTCCCTCAACTCTGACTTCCATCATCTCCTTTGACGTCTCCCACTCCCCCTCTTCATTTCATCCTCGACTCTGTAGCGGGGGCCACCCGCCTCCCCCTTGGCCCCCCAGTGCAGCGCAGGTCCTGAGCCGCCACCCTCCACCAAACCCCCAAACTGCTAGCCCTTCCCTAAGCCCAGCAGGTTGTGTCAAGCATCCAGGTATTTGCCCATACAGTTTCCTCTGCCTGGAATCTCCTTTATTCCTAATCCAACGGGTCTTGCATCCTCTACCTGATCCCCAAGACTCAGTTCAGGACCCAAGTCTATGAAGCTGTTTTCCAGATCTCTCCCGCTTCTGCCACTGCCCCGGTATACAAAGCTAGCTTGGTACCAGTGGGACTTTGGAACCTTTATGAATATGCATGTGTTTCTCCTGGTGAGCCTGTGAGCCTCTTGAGGGCCCAAACTGTGACTAGTCTTTCTTTCTTCCTTTTTTTTAGTTTGAGACAGGGTCTCAATCTGTTGCCCAGGCTGGAGTGCAGTGGCACCATCACGACTCACTGCAACCTCTGCCTCCTGGTTTCAAGTGATTCTTCTGCCTCAGCCTCCCAAGTAGCTGGGATTACAGGCGCCCGCCACCACACCTGGCTAATTTTTATATTTTTAGTAGAGACGGGGTTTTGCCATATTGGCCAGGCTGGTCTTGAACTCCTGGCCTCAAGTGATCCACTCACCTCGGCCTCCCAAAGTGCTAGGATTACAAGCATGAGCCACCGCGCCCGGCCTATGACTAGTATTTCTGAATCACCAGTCCCAGCAAAGGCATGACCCAGAGAAGTCAATCAATTTTTAATAAATGAGTCAAGGAAGGAAGGAAGGAATTAATACAGCTGGGATCTTCTCCCTTCCTGGCTCAACAACGTTCGGAGGCTTCCCAGGTCCCCTCTGTCAAGGCCCAGCCTGTCCTTCAAGTCTTGGTTCACCTCCCAGCCTCTGGTTCACCTTCCAGCCTTGTCTCCCGCTGCGTCTCCCATGCTGTCTTCCCGACGCAGTCCTGACCTCCAAGCTTTCATTCATGCCATTCCCCCTCCCTGTTTATCCTCCTCAGCCTACCCCCATTTGTGCCTTTGGGGGCCCTGACCATCCTTGGAGATCTTATGGGGTTTCAGGGATCCAGGGTCACCTGCAGTAGGGGCCAGCTACTGCCACATTTCCCAAATCCCACAGCAGGAGGCAGTGAGCAGGGGCTTTGACCAGGAGGACCTGGGTCGGGAATGAATCCTGCCCATGTTTACTTTGGAGGTATCATTTCGGCTCTCGGAGTAAAGTGGAAGAGTAATGCTTGTCTCCCGGGGCTGCTGGGACTTAGAGATGCTGTTATCTCTCATGCACACAGTAGGTACTCAATAACGGACAGCTACTTCCAGCCTGGACACAGCGCTTCTGCCCAGAGAGGAGGCTGAGAACAGACCTAGAGCTCCCCGCAACCTGCAGCCCCAACCTCCCTCTCCCGCCATCCTTCTCTCCCACCCTCACCCCGGACAGGCCTTCAGCCAGTGGCTGATGCTGGCGTGGACAGAATGACAATGAGGCCAGGACCTAAGCGAGCCCATCTGGGAACCTAAGACTGTGGCAGAGGATCTGATGAAGCCAGGGCTGGGGAGGGGCTGGACAGGGATGGGGCAGGCAGGGCAGAGCAGGGGTAGGAGCAGAGCAGTGCTGGGGTGAGAGTTTGGGATGAAGAGGGGCAGAGCCAGGCAGGGCAGGAGCCAGGGAGCAGGGCAGGGGCAGGGTGGGACCAGGGCATGGGGTTCACGATGGAGACGGGGCTGGGCAGCCATCAGTCAGATTTCTGATTCAGAGCAATCCAGATTGCTTGGGCAATCAGTCGGACAAAATCACCCCCAGGGCGGAAAAAAGACAGTGAGAGTATGGCGGGGGCGTGCAGGGAAGGAGGAAGAAGGAGAGAAAGAAGAAAGAAGGACTCTGAGGCCAGACATGGTGGCTCTCGCCTGTAATCCCAGCACTTTGGGAGGTGAGGCAGGCGGATCACCTGAGGTCAGGCGTTCAAGACCAGCCTGGTCAACATGGTGAAACCCCATCTCTACTAAAATACAAAAATCAGCTGGGTGTGGTGGCATGAGCCTGTAATCCCTGCTACTTGGGAAACTGAGGCGGGAGAATTGCTTGAACCCAGGAGGCGGAGGCTGCAGTGAACCAAGACGGTGCCACTGCACTCCAGCCTGGGATAGAGAGCGAGGCTCCATTTACAAAAAAAGAAAGAAAGAAAGAAGGAATCTGAGAAGGGACCATCCCCTACAGAAGTCCTGGAGGCAGTGGCACTGGTGCCAGCCTTCTCCTTTGGCAGGTGGGACCCCTGTGGCCAGAGAGCCAGGGACTCACCCAAGCCCCAGTGAGGGGGAGGCAGAATAGACAGAACAGGTGGGAAGGCAGGCGTGGAAAGGGGTAAGATGGGAGGTAGGGTGTGGCTGGCACAGACCCGAGTAGCTAACAGTCAGAGAGATGACTGCCCCTCCTTCTCAAGTCCACATCACAGGTGGAGGGGCTGACTCCTACCACATGACCTGGTCATCCCACCTCCCTGCCTTTGCCCCAGCCAGTGCCCTACCTGCAAGGCATTTATTTCCTACCCTCACCCCAAACATTTAACCCTCCTCCTCAACTCCAGCCCTGGCTTCCCTCAGCAATGACTGTCTCTCTCTCACCCTCAGAGCTTGGTGTCAGCGAGGTTACAGTCTGGGTGGTCCCAGGGTGCTTGCTGGCATCCCATAAATGTGTTTAGTCTTTGCAAGCAGCATGGACGAGCATCACAGCCTGGTGGCTGAGCTCACAGGCTTGGAACTCCGCTGGGCCAGGTTCCAGTCCCAGCAGCTTCATTTTCACATAGTAGTTGCTTCATAAATGCTAAGCCCCCCTCCTCCTGTTCCATTGCTAGCTCAGAACGTGCACAATGGTGGCTTCTGGGCTGAGGTGCCCTTCTGTCCCCTAGTGGACCCCTTGTCCCTTAAAGGACACATAGGTGTCACCCCTGCCTTGGCCTTCAGGCCCAAGCCTGAGCAGCGAAGCTTGGGAGAAAGGCCCCATTGCTCATTCCCCTTGAGTCTACAGCTCGGGCAATCAATCGGTCGCCATGGAAACCAGCCTTCCAACCAGAAGCAGGCACTTCCTGGCTGCGCCAGCGCCACCTACCCACCCACTCAGGCCTGGCCGTGCGGTCCCTCACCTAGGACTGCCAGGGGTTGGGGGCGGGGAGGAGAAAAGGGCGTCTCTGGCATAATCTGGGCACACCTGCTTGTGTTCCTGAAACCCTGAGATTCTCCAAAGAGAGAGCATTTTCTTGGGGTGGGGGTCACTACTCCTGGGAGCCCCCTGATTTTTGCAGGGCTCATCCCCATAGAGTATGGCCCTTAGTACTCAGAACGAGACCTGAGAGGAGGGAATGGTTAACCCATTGGGCAGAAGGGAAAGCTGAGACCCAGCTGTAGGTCAGCGGCAAAGCTAGGCGCATGCCCCCTCCCTGAGCCCCCATCTCAGGAATGGGGCAGGGAAAGGAGGGGCAGAAAAGCTCCTGGCCCACCGCAGCCAGCACCTGCCTTTCCACCAAATTTACGCCTGGCACTCCCAAGGCCCATTAGCGCCGGGCCCACCAGAGCCCATTAGCCAGCATCTATGAGCCTGTGCACCCACCTGCCCACCCACGCCCAGCTGCAGCCTCCCACCCAGGCCCCTCCTTCCCCCACTGCCAGCTGGGATTGAACAGAGCCCAGGCTCTGAGTCACTCAGCCCTAAGCTCAACAATTGGCTCCTCGCTGCTGAGTATGAGCAAGCCAGAAAGCAACCTCTCTCTGAGCCTCAGTTTCTCTGTTTGGAAAGTGGAAATAATGACTCCTGCCTTACAAGGGAGTGAGGAGGAGTCAAAGTGCATAGCGAGCTTAACACAGGGCCTGGTATGTGCTCAGTAAAAGGGAGGCCACCTTCTCTATTCCTGTTCCTTCTCAGTACCCAAAACTGTCCCTTGGAGCTGAGCTAAGGCATCCACCTGCCAGGAGAAGGCAGAAGACAAATGCTACTGTTCTTAGTAACCAGCTCAGGAAAACAAATTACAAATGAGATTTAGAGACGGGCACCAACTTGCCCCCTCCCCGACACTCGGAAGAATGGGTAGGATTTGAACACAGGTCTGTCTGACTCAGACCTGAGCTGTCTCTGCTGCAGCCCAGCCTCTCCTGACCCGACCCAGTGCTGCTCTAGCCAGACAGAGCGTGTCACCCTGGGCCATTAGTGCCCAGCTCTGCTCTGATTGAGCACCTGCTATGAACTTGGCATGTCAGGTGCCCACCACCACAGACAGCACCCCCAGCACTCACAGGGCTGCAGCAGGGAAGCTGAAGGAATGGTGAGTTGTGCTGGAGGACCCGACCTGGTTGAGGATGCTGGGGAGACTTCTGGAAGGAAGGAGGAGGCTAGACCAGCTCCCGGCCCCCACACAGCTGCTGCTGCTGCTGCCTGCTGTTTGGAGCATTTGCCCTCTGCCGAGAATCTCCCATTATGGTGCCCTGTCTGCTGGACGCACAGGGCACTGTGCAGGGAACCATCTAACAGCGTACCTCAAGTCCAGCCCAGCGGGGCTCAATTGTCTCAGCCCCATCCCTCCCCGCCCCCAGCATCCCTCTCTCCTTTACTGATCACCCACTAAGTGCCAGACACTGCAGAAAGCATATTGACCAATGTTAGCCCAGCTACCCCGCTGAGCTGTCCCCCTTAGAGATGAGGAAATGGAGGGTTAAGTGGATTTCTCAAGGTCATGCAGCTGGTAAATGGCAGAACCAGGATTCGAACTCAGGTGTGTGTGATGTCAAAGGCAGACACTGAGGCCCCCTCTACTGGGCCTGCCTTCCCCGCCTCCAGTTCCTCAAGGGTAACTCCTGCAGAACAGGATGGAGCAACTTGCTTCCAGTTATTATCAGATTTCTGCTTGCCCCTTCTCTCCACCAGAAAACAAATTGATTCATCAAATCGCACCTTTAATCTGTCCTGGGGAAGGGGGAGGGATGAGACCCAGCCCCCCAGCAGGAAGCAGGACGGGTAGTCAGCCCACCCATCCCCCCCCAGCCCAGGCACAGCCACCCATGCTCCATCCTCCCATGATTAAACACTAATTGCCGCCATGCTCTGAAATTGAGTACTTTAATTTCCAGAAACGCAAAGTACATTTCAATCAGTTCCTCTCCCAAACCATTCCTTCTCAGGAGCCAGGACAAGAACATCAGTCCCTCAAGGCCATAGAAAACTGAGCCCCGCTCTGGCACGCCTGCAGTCCCTCTCCCCAGAAACCACTTGCTTCTCTCCTTCCCAGGCACCCCGTGGGGGGACTGTGATCATTCAAAGTGTGTGGGAGCATCCAAGATACCCTACAATTGTCGGCTCAGAAAAGTGAGGCAGGCCCCCAAGCCCTGGGGTCGGACAAGAGGACGAAGACTCTGCTACAGGCAGGGTCTGGGCTGCCTGCTCTTCACAGGCCCCCACCTCTCCCTGCACACGGTCATGAGATGCTTCGGCGTGGACAGAGGCTGCAGGGCTGGACACCTGGCCCTTAGTTCCAACTCTGCTGCACGTCCCTCTCTGGCTCTCAGGGTCTTCATCTGTCCCAGGAAGGGGCTGGGGTGGAGCTTACAGTCCTAACTGGAAGGTGTGCGCTTCCCAGGCACAGGCCTGGGGCCAGGACCCAGCTGGCTACAGATTCCCCTGGGGGTTCTGGATCACCAGGTCTGAGGAGGGGCCAGAAACTTACTTTTTTTTCTGAGATGGAGTCTTGCTTTGTGACCCAGGCTGGAGTGCAGTGGTGCAACCTTGGCTCAATGTAACCTCCGTGTCCCAGGTTCAAGCAATTCTCCTGCCTCAGCTTCCCAAGTAGCTGGGATTACATGCACCTGCCACCATACCCAGCTAATTTTTGTATTTTTAGTAGAGATGGGGTTTCACCACGTTGGCCAGGCTGGTCTCCAACTCCTGACCTCAAGTGATCCTCCCACCTCAGCCTCCCAAAGTGCTGGGATTACAATCCTGAGCCACCGTGCCTGGCCAAACTGGAATTTTAAAAGGCTCTCCAAACTCGGCATAGTGGCTCATGCCTGTAATCCTAGCTACTCAGGAGGCTAAGGGGAGATGATCCCTTGAGGCCAGGAGTTTAAGACCAGCCTAAGCAACATAGTGAGATCCAGTCTCTTAAAAAAATTAATAAATAAAAATAAAAATGATAAAAAGCCTCTCCAAATGATTCCAATATGTACCTGGGGTTTGGGAGTATGTCTCAATCTTTCCAGTATGTAGCCAGGCTAGTGCAGCCCCCTCTGTCGACAGGCATGAATATGGGCCCAGAGAGGGTGAGCATCTAGCCCAGAGTCACACAGCAAGTCAGAGATGTTAGCCAGAAGACAGCTAACAAGCCTTCCAGTTTGGACATTTTAGAAAAGCAGGTGAACGAACACAGAGTAAAGGGGAACCAGGGTGTGGCACCCACTGTCACCGAGAGGAAGGGTTGCTGAGAGATCTAGTCAAGAATTTCCATCTGAGGCCAGGCACGGAGGCTCTCGCCTGTAAACCCAGCATTTTGGGAGGCCAAGGCGGGTGGATCATGAGGTCAGAAGATTGAGACCATCCTGGCCAACATGGTGAAACCCCACCTCTACTAAAAATAAAAAATTAGCCGGGTGTGGGGGCACACGCCTGCAATCCTAACTACTCAGGAGGCTGAGGCAGGAGAATCTTTTGAACCGGGGAAGCAGAGGTTGCAGAGAGCCGAGATAGTGCCACTGCACTCCAGCCTGGGCGCTAGAGTGAGACTCTGTTCCCCGCACCCAAAAAAAATAATTTCCAGTTGAGCACTACATACTCTCCACAATATCAGATGTAAGTCTTCAACGAGTTACTCCATCCCTAAAAGTAAAGATGGGGCTAGGGATTTAACCGAGGTCTCTCCACGGTCCATTCTGACTCCAGAACCTTCCCGCCAGGCCAGCTGGAAGCATCGTACATAATAATAACAATGGCAGACATTTATTGAGCAATGCTTCTTTGTAGCCACTCCACCATCCTAAGAGTGGCTGTCTTCTTAGTCCCTTCCACCTCTCCTACAGGCGAGCAAAGCGCTGCTCGGCGAGGTAGCTTCCGCCGGAATCGAGCAGCGAGAAACCGCTCCGCTGGGAATCGAACCCAGAGTCGGTCAGTGGTAGCCGCGCTTTAGGACCCGGCGGTGCACGGAAGACCCGGTGGAGCGGCGCGCACCCCGAGCCCAGAGCTCATTAGCCGGGCGCCGCGGGGGCCTTCATTAAAGCTCAGCGACCCGGAGGCTGCCCGCGGCGGCCCCGCCTGGGCGCTCCGGGCCTGCACGGACCTGTGGAGACGGCCTAGGAGCAGCTGGAAAGGGGGCGCGGGCTGGGGCGGCTGTAGGGCCGCCTACGCTCAGGCACTGTCACCCACCCCTCCCCCGAGCCACGGGAGTATGGGGGAGGGGGCGAGTGCACTCGGATAAGGCAGGGAGCACCAAATCGGGGTTGGGGGCCGGTGTCTCCGAGCTGTCCCAAAACCTCGGACAGCGAAGGCCGATCACCCCGCCCCACCCCCACCCCCACACACTATGCACCCATTTTACAGATGCCACGTCCTAGCTCAGAGGGTTAGGGCAGGCCCAGAACCGCATCGCCACCGCCCGTTCGCAGGCCTGATTGAGAGGCTGGAAACGGGGGTGGGGAGGCCCCTGATGGAATACTTGGGCGGGGGCGGAGCGGGGCATCCAGGCAGAAGCCCCCACCCCAGCCTTGCATAGGGTAGTATAGGATAGGGGCGTAGAGAAGGGCTGTGGGCTCCGGTGGCCGACGGTCCCTCCGGCATCCGCCAGGGTGGGGGCAGCAGGAGCAGGAGCCCGCCCGCCTCCGCGCCTCCTCGGCTCCCCTCTCCCGCCCGACTCTGGTCTCCGCGCCCAGCTGGCCACCCATCCCTCACGGCTCGCCCTGCGACTCCGTCCGCCTGCCCCCTTCCCGCGCTTTCCCCGCCTCCTCCCGCGTCTCTTGCGGGAAACTGATCCTGTCCCCTCCATCCCACCCCACCGGTTGGCTGCGGTCGCTGCCCATCTCTCCAACCCCGCTATGTGACTCTAGACCAGTGTCTCAACCTCTCCGAGCCTTAGTAAGTAGGCAAGTGGAAAAAAAAAGTCAGAAGACTCAGGTGATGGAATGCCAGCCTTTAATGGGTTAAAAAGGGAGGGGTGTGTGTGTGTGTATATATTTGCTTTTCTATGCATATGTTTGCTTGTCTGTGCAGACAGCCTGGAAGAGGAGTGAAGTAGCTAGCGAAGCTCGCTGCCTCCGGAGAGGGAGCCTCATCCCTGGGGGAAGAGGGGGAGGAGACGGAGACTCAGAATTGCACACACCTCTTAAATATGTTAATACATTAGCAATTCTGGCTAATAAACAAAATAAAATACAAACATTTACAAAACTAAAATTTAAGAATAATACTAGTGAAGATTAAGCCAAATAAAGTGTGTGAAGCCAGCAGACACACAGAAGTTTCAGTGAACCGCCCGTTTCGATGGTCACTGCTCACTAGGTTTGCGGTCTGTGGCTCTGGGTCTGGGTCCCCTTCTTCTTCCCCATCTCCCTCTGTCTTCCTGCCTCGAACCCACCTCGCCTCCCCCTCCCTGCACCGCGCCCCCATCTCCTCGGAGGGTGACGGGACCCTGGACGGAGGAGCAGGGCTGCAGTGGAGCCAGGGGGATGATGGGGAGTGGGGGCAGCTGAGCCGTCTGCCTGTCCCGAGGATCTCCCCTGGGAGGGGATTCCCAGTCCAGCTTCAGATATCCCCCACTTCTCAGACGCAGTGTAACCTCTAATGGGTGAAAGGGGTGGGAAAACTAAAAGCGGGGGGGGGGAGGAGTGGGGGGTGTCCAGGCGCGGTGGCTCTCACCGGTAATCCTAGCACTTTGGGAGACCGAGGCCGGTGGATTGCCTGAGCTGAGGAGTTCAGTTGACCAGCCTGGGCAACATGGCAAAACCCCATCTCTACTAAAAATCAAAAAATTAGAGGGGCATGGTGGCGGGCTTCTGTAATCCCAGCTGCTCGGGAGGCTGAGGCACGAGAATTGCTTGCACCCGGGAGGCAGAGGTTGCAGGGCGCTGAGATTGCGCCACTGCACTCCAGACTGGGAGAAAGAGCAAGACTCAGTCTCAAAAAATATAAATAAAAAATAAAAGTAAAAATTAAAAAAAGTGGTGGGTGAAGCCCCTAGCGGACCACTGGAATCCCTTCTACATGCCCCTCCAAGACAAACGCCCCCGATATACACACACAGCCCAGCCCAGCCCAGCATCGCGGGACAGGCCATCCCACGCATAGCCCCTGGCCTGCCGACCCCCTTCTTCTCAGCTCCTCCCCTCCTGGCCCCCTCCAGTTACAGTCCTGGCAAAAAGGATCCTGGAGATAGCAACTAGTAACTAGCCCAGCAAGGCAGGCTGAGGTCATGGCAGATGTGGCCTCAAGGCAGGGTAGGGCGGGATTGGCCCAGGAACCAGGGACCTCTTTTGAATCGGTGCTCAAGGGCAGGGAGAGGTGTTTGATGACAGGACAGGGGGAATCACCCTAGCAGCCCCAGAAAGCCTGTCCAAGGGGAGTCTTGGAACTTCCCTAAAAAGACCCTCCTCTTGCCGCGGCGGCTCACGCCTGTAATCCCACCACTTTGGGAGGCCGAGACGCGAGGATCACCTGAAGTCAGGAGTTTGAGACCAGCCTGGCCAACATGGTGAAATCCCGTCTCTACTAAAAATACAAAAATTAGCTGGGCGTGGTGGTGCATCCCTGTAATCCCAGCTACTTGGGAGGCTGAGGCAGGAGAATCGCTTGAACTCGGGAGGCGGAGGTTGCAGGGAGCCGAAATCGCATCATTGCACTCCAGCCTGGGCGACAAAGTGAGACTCCATCTCAAAAAAAAAAAAAAAAAAAAAAAAAAAAAAAGACCCGCGTAAGAAGGGATCCTGCCACCCCCCCCGCCCCCCCAGGCCCCCAACCGCCACCCCACGTGAAAGGCCCCC